>JAHPZR010055679.1:37500-68857 GCA_019787425.1 Platygyra sinensis | reverse complement strand
AAAAGCGTTTTATATAGAAGGTTGTCGTTGTCGGCTTATTCTTGGCTCAATTCCTACAATATGGAAGATCGAGCCAGGGAAACAAACGACAACACCGCAAGGTAAGCTTTGTTTAATTTTGTAGTGTGTCAGCCGTGAAGTTTTTTTCAGTTTTTTCGTAGAAGTATCCTATATGTTAAGTCCCAGACATCTCTGCGATTTGTGGATATATCTTCAAGTAACTCATCAATTTTAGTATTGTTCATATCAACGCGCTATTGTATTTTAGTTTTTTATACCTTCTGTTTATTCCAGTCATGTGGCACACTCGTAAGATTCTGGTTTACCGAAGAGCCTTTCAATGGTTTCCAAAATTTTCAATTCAACCGGAATAATTTACTGTTTTTTTCCCTCAAACACAGGTTTCTATATCTACTTTCCATAGAGATCATAAATGAACTGTAACATTTCTCACAGTCACCGATTTTCATCCCCAGAAGCTGGCCACTCGGTAATTTAATGGGTTTTTAGATGTAGGCGCCCTTCACGTTATGTATCTGTAATTACTGTTCTTTTCGCTGGATAGAGACAATGTTGCGAGCGAAACTCGTTTTCGTTAGAGCGTTTGCTGTGTACAATTTCGTTGACCTAAAATAAGCTCAAATGTCCCGGTTTGTTACCCATTGCAAAATCTGATTGAATAAAATGGCAGTTTTAAACTCAGTTTCCTAAGCGTCAGTTTCCTGTTCCTCACCTTGTGCACCTTGATAATTATGCTGGACAAATGCGTAATTTACAGGTAATGTGGATTGTTGGGATTTTTAGGGAGGCAAGGTTAAGCCATTTTATCATGCAACAACAATGAGGGAGGGGAGGGGTGTCTAGCTTAAGAAAATGCAGTTTTAATCAAAACTATACACCTAATTGCAACATTCAAGAAATGAGGGGTGACAGAATCTTTAAAATAATCCCTCACTGTGTTACCTATAGAGCTTTAAAAATTCCATGACTTGCCAGGCCTGGAAAAAGAAGATTTATAATTCCAGGACTTCCCATGTTTCCATTACCCATGCAAACCCTGATCAGTGTTGCTTAATTCTTATTTCCCTTTATTTTTCTCTTTAAATTCATCCAGGCCTTGTTGATATTGCAATTAGACGTATTTTTAACAGAAGGACTAAACAGAAAACAGAGAATACTGTGACATTCTCTCATTTTTATCAATGAGTTGGATATTTCAGAATACAATCAGTCACACAGTCAGTGTTAACGTCATTGAGGTGCTGTGGTGTACTGAGGAGACCCTGAGTAGCATGCAGTACACTCCCCAAGGAATATATTTAATTTCTGGTGCTTTAGCCAGTTGGAAGTTCTGACAGGATTTGTTCATTACTAGTCTATAAAAGCCAATTTCATTGCTGATCTTTAAGGAAGAATATTACTACATGCAGCTGTAAGCAAGCACACCCTACATATTTTTGGCTGTTTAGGGTCTAAAATTAACTTTTTTGACTTTGGCTACAGCTTTCAACTTAATGAAACCTTTCCATCACAAGCTAGTGATGTGCAGTCGCCAACAGTTTTCCTCTTTATGGTAATGGAGTCAAGATGAAAAGTCTGCTATTGGCAAAAGCGGTCTGAATTTTCTGTCAGTGTAATTGCTTTGGCCAAAATTAACATTAATTTGGGAATGAGATAAATATATGACAGTGGCATAGTCCTGAAAATAGTTATCCCCCCATTGATGGCCAGTTGAAAATTCTCATCATCAATGTGAACTTTTAGCAGCACTGGCAGCTAGGAAGGGGTGATTTCAGACTCTGCTGTTGCCCCTCTAAAATTCCAAATTTGGGGGGTTTCCCACTGTCTCAGGTGTCTGTGGTGTTGCCTTCAGCAAACAATGTGGTCAATGTGGTAAACCCTTTAATTTTTCTTTCGTTTTAAGCCCTATTGCTGCAGTAGCCAAAACCCTACTACTCAGACACACTTTCAAAACCTGGATGCGAAAGTAACTTACTAATCATCTTTTTCAACTTCTGCCATTCTTTCATGACATCTATCAACCTCCATGCAACATCTACATTCTTCATGCAGGACAACAAACTCCAACGAACAATTTATACACTTGCACCTATAACCATAACCTTACATGTACATGTATGGGTAAGCTTAAATTCAAAATAACATTAACAGTTAATTGACACCAAAAATATGTATAAATAAACTTGAAATACCTGAAGAACTAAAACTACCACTTCGATCTTTTTTTTATTATTATTTTTGGTAATTGACCAAATTACAGAAATTTTAATCGTGCAATATCTACGAAACAGACATTTTCAAAAACGGTGACAGATCGAATCCAACATAACTTCCTTCGAAACAAACTGCTTGGAATTTTCAGTAGCTCTTTTACAAAAATAGACGCATTGATTAAAGCAGAAAGAATCGAAACGAAGAAACCAAATAAAATACCAGTCTGGTAGGTCTGTCTCGTCAGCAAATCGACTGAGAAGCATGTCCTCAGACTCTTCTTCTTCCTTTACAGCTATTTGTTCAGCGTACTAGGTGGCTTCTTCTTCGGTGGCAATCTGGCTCGGCACTATCATCGTATGATTGGAAATCTTCACTTGCCGAGCAGAAGCTAGCCTCTGAACACTCAGAGCAACCTTCACTACTGCTTTCAGACAAACTTTACCCAAAATGAACTTCTGAATCGACAGAGATTTCGCTAATACTAAGATAAAAACTCGACTGATATCAACAGCGATCAAAGGTAAATCAATCTCGTGTTAGGAATATGACGTCACAAGTAGAGATGCCGCTGTGAAAATAGCGGGCTCAACTGGAACCAATTTCGAGTAATGGCGGACGAAAATTTCCACTTTTCGAGCGGCGAAATTTTAATGAAGGAAGTCTTTTTAATTTTTTCTTTTTGGACGAAAGGACATCGTACATGATGGTAAGTTATTCTGTATAAAAAAAAGTGGGAAAAAGAAATGTGAAATTTCGTCGCAGTGGCACTTTAAAGATGCGTAAAGTATATAAAGTGAAAGAGGTCCCTATTTACGTATTTCTTTGAAGATGAATAAGACATAATTATTCACTTCTTTGAGTATTTCTCTGAATAGAAAATGCGAATTATATCCACGCGGATCCTTATCCTTTACGAACATTTAATATCCTTTACGCAGTCTTTACGAGTTCTGGCGTAAAGAAAGTTAAAGATCCGTAAAGGGTTGTTGCGTAAAGATTGGTAAAGAATGTTAAAGATGCGTAAAGTATCTAAAGTGAAACAGGTCAAAAGAATTACGTATTTCTTTTGAAGATGAAGAAGACATAATTATTTCACTTCTTTGAGTATTTCTCTGAATAGAAAGTTGCGAATTATATCCATCCAGATCCTTATCCTTTACGAACATTTACTATCCTTTACGAAGTCTTTACGCGCTCTCTGAATTTACGCACCTTTACGGAACGCAGAACTTGTCCGTAAAGAAGGGGCCTTATATTTACGGTTCTTTACGCACGAGTTAAAGATTCGTAAATTGTGGATTTCATGCTGTGAAAGTAGACATGAGCCGAAAAAAGTGAAAAACATAAATTATACAATGTAGTTCACAAGACGTATGGTGGCCATAAAACGGTTGGGGGTCAAAATGTTTAAAACACGGGACGATTTTGTCCATGATGTCAGTGTCTCGTGGGGTATGCGTGACAAATGAACGTCACACATCGTTTCTGACTGACTATCGGTTTATTTCCAGTCGGCTGATTTCGAAGAATTTTTAATTCCAGTGCTCGTGCTTCGCTTAATTACACATCACATCAATCCTTTACCGATACATTGAGTTTACTAGCTCAAAACTGAATATCAGTGATGTTTATTTGTAAAATAAGATGAAGATGAATGGCAGAAGGATTAAATCTATTGACCTTTAATGTCGATTTTTTTACAGTATATAATTAATTTAATTACGAAGCCTCGCTTAAGGACGGTGCCTACTTTTGTTAGTGCGCACACGTTCTGCGCATCACGCAAGCCATAGTTTAAGCGCGCGCACGCTCGGGTTGACATTGACGCAATCAACTACGCCACCAAGCACACGACTAAAATTAAAGCAAAATTTTCCTACGGTGACCAAATCAATTTTAATGAACCTGTACTTAAACCAGGGAGACCAGAATAGCAGCATATCGCTAGCCACTAACTGTTAACGTCTTCCAGCTGAAAATCTAGCTGTTATGTTTCGAAAATTACACAGATCCAACTGCAAACATGCAGATGGCGTAGTGCGCGCGCAGACACGCAAATGTCTTACTTACTGGGGAGGTGACAAGAAAAAATGTAACGGGCACCGTAAAAGTTTTCAAAAAGGATCAATAACTTTAAAAAACGCGTGGTCACCCCTACATTTTTTGTTGCGAAATGGAAGCGGCAAGCCTATTCATCATTTGATTAGTTTCTGATCGTGAGCAAAAGGTATTTAGGCTGTATTTTAGCTGAACCAGAGGAAGGCTGTCAGAGACGTTAAAAGCGATTTTGCAACGATTTTGTTACTAAAAACGTAACAAAAATGATTTTAATGTTACCATTTGCCATGTAATTAAAAGATCTTTTTAAATGTGTTTGCCTTTCTGTATGTAAAGGCAAATTCTAAGGAAATCTGTGAAGAAATATCGTTTCCCGCTTTTTTCAGAAAAATGCTGATGTCAGCATTTTTGTTGAGATTCAAGGCTAATTATCTCGAAAAAGTACGTGGCTACCCCTATTTTTCTTTGTGGATTCCAATAGCCCTTGCAAATATCTACTTTTTCCGCGTGGTCCTAACTTAGCGCAAAAACCTTTGTATTTAGTAGGCACCGTCCTTAATGTCAAAGTGTGCGTCACGTACCTCTGTAAAATGTTTTACAGACGTACATTAGACACTGATGTGCCTGACTGTATCCTGGGATTGCGTGATGCCCAAATTAAGTTTGGATCGGTGAGTTCGGTTAAAATTTCGTTTGTAATATAGTCTAGTCACATGATGGCATTGAAACCAGTCTCTGGTAGTTATATATAAATTAGTAACTTAGAGCGTCCGCATTTTGAACAGATGGCAGGGGGGGGGGGGGGGGGGGGGGAATACTGGTTTAATAATCTGGCATCTAGAACTGCTGCTGTTTGAAAATTTATCTTTTCAGACTATTTCCAGTCCTTTTCAGATAGTTTTAACTTTGCATTTAAGTTTGTAGAACTTCGTTTTGATCGCAGATATTTTGGAACTGGAATACCTAAACACACTGCTTCTTTTTAAAGTTCTCTATTTTTAGCAGTTTCCTTAGAGCTAGTATAAAAAGCATCAGCAAATAAATTCGCTTGAGATTAGTGCCGAATTCGTTGTCCGGCTGAGGGCCCAGTTTACTCCTGTGGGAGGAAGTTGCTTGATGATGGAAGGATCCAACTCATAAAAAGTAGTCCGTCCTTACTTTTTATCTAAACAAATCGGCAAGAACTGCTGCCGGTTGGAAAGCATTTCCTTAATTTTGTCAAGAAGGCCGAACGTGTTTTAACTGTTACGAGCGAGTGAACAATTTAAGTTAATCTTAATTTAAATTCTCAGAAACATTAATTTTGCAGAGGTGTCAGAAAAATAAAATGAAAAAATTGAAATTAATACAAAAAAAACAGGTGGACACACACGGACATACACGTGGACTCGCTGTTCGCTTTAATTTAGGACAGCAGAGAAATATTTTAATGTAAATAGTCAGTTGCGCATATTCAAGGTTAACGGTGACATAAAAACCACTTGATGCCTCTGGTTGTTACATTTGCCGACATTTTGCTGCCAAAGGCAAAAAAATCCCAACTTTTCAAACAAACTTAGAAGCTTTGTCTAGTGATTTATACTCCGGGAGGGGTTGGTACAAGAAATATAACGTGAAGCTCCTTTGTAAATATGCAGGAACCAGATCAAAGTGAATCTGCTCGAGTCTAATTAATAATGCAAGACATCTTAGCTATCAATATAAACAATGTGTATGCAATATGACGTCTTTCATTTTCTTGCAAGTCATTTTCATAAGCATGGTTTCTCACTTATAGACTCGCTTTGAGGCAGAGGCACATGGGAACTCAGAAATGGCCTATTTGGCTTGCGGTTGAATTCACTGTGTGCATGTTACATGCCATCCCCGTTTTTCTTTCTGTATTTTAAGGCAATGTGTCGATGATTGGTTCAGTCGCTTATGATCTATTAGAGGACAGACGCGCAGATGTGCTTCAATAATTTTTTTTTACTACAGTTCTGTAAAAAAGTAAGGTCCGGTAATACGGGCAACATTTTTCTTCACCTTGTCTCGCAAGATTGTTGCATCGCAAGTTGAAACACATTGTTTCACGTATTACCATGTTTGTGACCAACTTGTCTCGCAACAAAATACAGTGTTGCAAGTTAAGGCAACATGTTGCGCAAAGTAGACTCGAGTTCTACTTTCTCCAACAAATCCTAGTTTTGCTGCTCGTATTACCACTAAAGCTTCAACTTGTCTCGCAACAAATTTAAATTCAATGCTTGTGATTGGCTTTCGCGGAGCCCAGCAACACGGCAAAATGAAGAGAGTCTGAACCCGAAGTAGATCAGTAGCTCTCGGAAATTTAAATCATAAATTTTGCCTGCACAAAGACCTCGATGGCTATCATATTCTTTGGGACACGTCGTTTGTCCCTTCAAAACAAGCACAAAAAAGGCAAAAGGGTTGGAAGAACTGCCGCAAAAAATACAACTCTTCGTCTAGCTATCTGAAACGAAATTGAGCTTCATACTGAGAGAACTTCGCTGCACGGAAAATGAAGAAAAAAACCAAATGATGGCCAGAAGTCGAAGTGGAAGTTCGTCGAAATGCTAAATTGTATGAAAGAAGGCGCCATCTTAAATTACACACGATTGACCAATTATACGTGTAAAATTCCGTAGACTTGCAACAATGTATTTTGCTGCGAGACAAGTTGGTCAGAAACGCGGTAATACGCGCAGCAGAGGGTTTCAACTTACAATGCAACAATGTTGCGAGACAAGTTGAAGAAAAATGTTGCCCGTATTACCGGACCTTAATGCAAGTGAATTTCGACGAGACTCGATTTTCCTGGCTTTTCGAAGCAATTTCATCTGAAACAACATTTCGGTCATCTTTTCCTGTGATTTCATTGCGCCTATTGTTTTGGAATCCTACCCAAAAAATGCCACAAGACGTCAAATGTGGTAAGAACATCAGTGACACTGTCGGCTAACAGCTCGTGCATCATTTTTTTTTTGTTTTTTTTCCTACATTTTGACGTCATTTGTAATTTGGTGCTAAACAAACGCACAGTAACAGGGGTCCTTTTGTTTTAAATGGTAACTTTTGTTTGTAATCGGAAAGAGACTTGATGTGATGCAGTTAAAAAAAATGGATATAGTATATGCATATGTAATGTGACGTGAGCATCAGTGTAAATCGGGTCCAAATTTCGACTTTCACTGCCTCTCACTAACGATTGTAAATTCAATAATTATGATATTTTTGATACTGCACTGTATTTAATATATATCTTGCTTACCGATGTTGCCTACTTTTCAAGGTTAGCGCATGGCCACACATTTTGTGTATCATGGAAGGCATGGTCTACCCCTTTGGTTAATATATTTTTTTATTCTTTGGCAATGCGAAAAGGTGAGTTTTTCGTGGTTGAAAAAAGGTCTTTACATTTCGCCCTGTGAGGGTCCGAATAGGGGGTCTACATGTCGGTTGTCGATTAAAATTTCAATACTTTGTCGGTTGTCGGTTAAAATTATCGACCTTTCTCGGTTGTCGATAAATCCCATTTAATTTTTTGTCGCTAGTCGGTAATTTTTACCTCGTTTTGTCGTGGTCAGTTATTTTCTAGCCCTTTGTCGCTAGTCGGTTACCCCCATTCACACCCTCCCCTGTGGTTGAGTAAGATCTTCTCGTGCTAGTTGTACGCGTAAGCTTTTGCAATTCTTCTAACTTAGGAATAACGCCTGTGCTAGAGAACTTTTTACTCAAGTTAATTTGCGTAAGGTTTCTGAACAACCAAAATCTGTTTACTAAGTCCTTATTGTTCCTGCTTGCTTAACGAGTTACCAGAAGTTTTTTAAAGTAAAATCTGACGCATACAAGTGGCTCATTTGCATAACTCAACGCGTACACTTTTTAGTCCGAGTTAGTGTTTTCAATAAATCTTGACAGACATTTTTGCTGAAAAATACTGGAACAATTTTGGCCAACACTAAAAGGCTACTAACCTCGTGTGTTTCTTCAACATAGTGAAATTTCAGACTTTAAAAGAAAGCTCTACTTTATCTCTCCGCTGTGTTCCCATTTTTTCCAGCTAAACTATTTGAGATGTTCTTAAACATTTAGCAGTCTTAACCTTCGTACGTATACTAGGAGGGGGGAGGGTGGGTGCCCCCTTCCCTTATAAGAGTTTAAAATTTTCAATGTTTTGAAAAGACGATTTACTCTCAGGGGCTGAAACTTTCAGTAGCTGCCCGTTCCTTCATTCTCTGTGAAAATTTTGCTCTGCCAATTTTCTGTACATTTTTTTTTGTGACCTTGCCATGGCAACCAATTATCTGAAGGTCTCACATCTGTTTTTCATGAAATAACAGGAATGATGAATTGTGAAATCCAAGATCGCGGGTCAAAAATGACGGGTCAAAGAGTGCTGGTCAAAAAAACGTCCTTAACGGCATATGAGGTCATTATCAACTTAAATGGTATCATCGTGTAATGTAAATTGATTTTGCTCTGCCATTAATAACAAGACGAAACCAAGAGAGAGAGAGAGGGCGAGATTGAAGGGCACTTTTGTCACATAAAATAGGGCACTTATGTTGCGTTAGGGCACTTATGTCACGTTCAGTAGGGCACTTTTGTAACATAGGGCACTTACATCACGTAATATAGGGCACTTAAGTCACATTACCTTAGGGCACTAAAATGCCGAATAGAGTACCATGCCGAAAAAAGTACGACGCATAAATTATGCCATTAAGAGCACGTGGCAGCAAGTGTCAGCAAGACATTCCAGGGTCACGAAGACTGGGAGTAGGGTTTAATATCATAGTTGAAAAATGTTGAAGCGCAATTCATGTACATTTAAATCCGTAATCTCACATTGTTACATGAAGGAACAAAGTCTTTGCTTCAACCACAGGCAGACCACTCTATGTGTTCGTGGTTTAATATAGAGAATCTATGAGGGTTATGATTATATAAAGCTTGAAAATTGCACATCTAAATCACATCTCGGTCTGAATATCCCAATAAAGTGAAATGAAACCTTAAAGTGTATATGACAGACTTTTTTTTATTTGCTCGATAAAATCTCCACAATGCACTGATAAGTATGGAAAAAAAAAATTTTCCATAGCGATTTTTCTTCCGCGTGTTTTGATGGACCAAAAACGTGAAATTTCACTTCCGGTGGGGTACAAAACCGCGAAACCGAAAACAGGAGACTGGGAAGGATTGTGACGTCATTTCAGGACATTTAGTTTCGCGGAAAACAGGGGTGCTTACCATTTACATGAAACCATCCGGACGAAAATTTCCCTATTAATGGTAAGCGAATTTTCATCCGGAAAGAACGGGAGAAACGGGTCTTGAACCATCAACCAAGGTGTCAAACGGATATTTGAGCCCCCGATAAGTTATTGAAGCGGTTGATTCAATGTCTCTATGACAACAAGTGGCTAATTGAAAACAATTAAAAATGGCGCTACGCGGGTTTTTGTTAGCTGTTTTGGAGGACGACGAGGATGTCTTGAGTTGAAAGATTCGGATGACGACACTTTTGTGCTCGCTGTGGGCTCTAGCTATACGGTTATGCGACGAAGCCTCAGCAGAATCCAAGGCTACTTCGAAGAAACTGTGCCATCCTATTTTGGGGACGAATTTGGGGTCGTGTTCTATTGGCATCAACCCGTTTAGGTTGGTTGGGTTGATTGAGTTGTTTCGTGTTCTATTGGCAAAAAACCGTTTACGGTTGGTTTGGTTGCTCAACTTTTTCAACCCGCATCAAACCGGGTTGAAACGGTTGAAAAAGCATTGGTAGCGACCGCTTTTGTTTTCGCAGGCTCTAATAGCTGCTACTTGCGTGATTGATTGCCTGATTAGTTCAATCACGGCTCGCGTGACGCTCCTTGCAAACAAGAAAGACGAAAATTACTTCTTCTACGTATCCACGAATTCTAACAGCAGGTTTCCGTTCATGCCCAAAAAACAAGGCTGCCAATCCTTCAAGTTCATCCTCTGATCCATTTTTCTGACATCTTCTAAAATTTCCGAGATAACAAAAGAGAACAGCAAGAGCACGGTGAGAACCCAACCCGCCATGTTTACCCCGTTGATCCGCGGACAGGAAGGTTACACGGTAGTCTGGTAATGACTATTCCCAGGAGAGACCGCGTTTCGACCGAAAACGGTTGGAAAAGTGTTCTATTGGAAAACGTCAACTGCGTTAACCTGAACAACGTTCGGTTAAAACGGTTGATCCCAATAGAACACGACCTAAGAGTCATTTTCGGTTGACTCGCAACACCTGTGAGTTGCTCACGCGAGAAATTGTTGCGTCTGGCTGCCTTAATGTGGGCTTAAACCGGTTCGGAAGGCCCTAAATTCCACCAGAAAACAAATTTTGATTTATTTGTGGATGCTGGCTAATGGTGACGAGACATCAAGACAAGTGGCCGATCGCTTCGATGTTACCATGAGTAGTCGCGGTACCTAGAGTTCTACGAAAAGTAAATACTGCCATCTTGTCAATGCTTCCACGCTATCTCAAGTGGCCTAATGGTGAGACTATACTGTTTTCTCCATTTTTTGTTAGTCATAATTAAGCTGTAAACAAACCTGTGCCGTTGTTTCGAACAGCGTTGTTAACTGGAGCATGTCATAATTTTATCATTGTTGCTTGAGTAAATTTTATTACATTTTATTTTTTGCAAGGAAAGAAATTATATGTTATATACGGAAATTATTTAAAACTTTGATGTTTTTGCGGTATTTTGCAGTCGCGGAAATGAGAGAAATCTCACAAAGTTTTGAAGATGGAGGAATGCCTGGAACAATTGGTAGGTGCTACAGGGGAATTTCAAATTTGCAAACATGGAAAGTTCCTTCAAAAGTGTGTCAGTGTAGGCTCAAGCCAATAACTATGCCCTCGTGAATTAAATTCAGTGATAAAATGGAAAACAAGCTGGAGATCTTAAATTTGAATTAGTTTTGCAAATGTTGGATTCAGCTGGGTGACATAAAAGTGAATTATAACATAACTAAAGCAAAGCGTGCACTCTGATTGGTTAATTCAGCATCTACTATTTGCCCACGGGTGTATGCTGCTGACGTACTCAATAACTAAAGCAAAGCGCGCGCTTTGCGATCTGGCTCAATAAAAAGACTCCTGTTGTTCCAATGTCTCATCTCACCCCAGCCCTGTTTGATATTGCCCCTTATCTCTGAGACAATGTTGGATTTGCTATCTGCAGCACTTGCTTTGTTTGTGTGTAATATTGGAAAGTACAAGATCTAGAGGGGGTGGTTCTTAATCTACAGTGCAAGTGATAAGATGTGGAATATTTGAAATTGTTGTAACGATGCTAATTTATGCATCTTAAGTTAATTTATACAGTTTAGTTTACATCTGTGTTTACAGATGTGTTCGCTCACTTCACTTGATGTACACTTGGCTTACAAGATTAAATGTTGTGTTTAGAGGCTCTGGTGCTTCGTGTCTGTCTTAGCGAATACGTTACATGGTGTCAGAAGTGACAAACCGGTTCCTACATATGTTGTCATCGAGGAATTACCGCTCCGTGTACCGGAAAGTGTTCTGGAGAGGGATTTGCTCGCTCGCACGTGGTCGAACAACTCTGATCTCGGCTGATCTGTGAACTGTTGTTATAGAAGATAGTCTCCGGTCTCTACTGTATTCTGCAACAGCCACTTGACAAGTTCTTCACAAAGAATAGCGGAAGACCACGGTGAGTGGAATTGTCTTGTGCTTTCGGAAAGAAATCTCAGCTGAAGAAATCTAACTAACTTTAAAATACTAATTATGCCACCGAAACCCGATGGTAGCGGCGCTTCTGTGCAAGTACAAGGAGCCGTCGCACAGCCAAATCTAGTACAAATCCCAATAAACATCCCATTGCCCTCAAAATTAGAGCTCACAGGGGATTTGGCGACGAACTGGAAGAAATTCCACCGTGCTTGGAACAACTATGAAATAGCTGCACGTCTAAAAGATCCTGAAAACCCTACTGCAAACAAATCGCTGAGAACTGCCACATTAGTTCGTATTGTGTGATCGTCCGGGTGAGTGTAGTTCTGAAAAGAACTGTTGTTGGTGACTGACGTTTCGACAACCTGAGCGGAAGTCATCTTCAGAGTCAAGTGAATAGTGTTTGTCAGTCGATGTTGTTATAAGTCTGGTCAGTTGAGAACGATTGGTCAGTTAAGCCATGATGTTATTGGCTGAAAGACTCGTGTAAAGTTTGTCATCAGTCATTGGTCGGTTTCGATCCGTCTTTTGTTCCGACCAATGACTGATGACAAACTTTACACGAGTCTTTCAGCCAATAACATCATGGCTTAACTGACCAATCGTTCTCAACTGACCAGACTTATAACAACATCGACTGACAAACACTATTCACTTGACTCTGAAGATGACTTCCGCTCAGGTTGTCGAAACGTCAGTCACCAACAACAGTTCTTTTCAGAACTACACTCACCCGGACGATCACACAATACGAACTACTGATACTCCTGGGTTCAAACCATTTACTATGTAACTGCCACATTGTTAACCTGTATTGGCTCAGATGCTCTAGATGTGTACGAAGGATTAGAATTTGCGAACGAAGATGATAAAAAGGACATTGATGTTGTTCTCCAAAAGCTACAGCGTTATTGCATCGGAGAGACAAACGAAATATACGAGAGATATCGATTTAACAAGAGGGACCAAGAGTCAAACGAATCCCTGGATGCCTACGTCACGGCATTGCGCACGTTGGCTAAGACATGTAACTTCGGAGTGTTAGGGAACAGTCTAATTAGAGACAGGATTGTCATTGGAGTAAGAGACAATCAAGCACGCAAGAAGCTTCTACAAGTCTCCAAACTTACACTGAAGGAATGCATTGATATCTGTAGATCATATGAGACCTCAAGCCAACAACTGAAAGAAATTAATCAGGAGGAAGTCAGCGCCATTAGTCAGTCCAACGAGAAGACACCTCCGCCCCCCAGAGGAGAGAGAGAAATCCGCTGCAAGTTCTGCGCTAAAACGCATGTCTGGAATAAGCTCAAATGTCCTGCTTGGGGTAAGACTTGCTCTAATTGTGGAATGCAAAACCACTTTGCGGTGACCTGCAAAACCAAACTGCCTCCACCCGATTTGGCCACGTCCTCTAAACTCCCCACACCGAGACATCTCCGCAAGCCAGTGCATACAGTGGAAGATTCCGACTTCGATGAATATGTTGCTTGTGTTGATGTCAAGGAACAAGTCTGTGCTGTGGAAAAGCCTGATCACAAGGAGAAACTGCTTGCAGTGATGCTGTTAAATGGTCACCGAGTCCCATTCCAACTGGACACTGGTGCCACGGTGAACATCCTACCCGAAGAATCCTTCAAAGAAGTATATGGCAAGGACAGTCTATCCCTGCTGGACAATGCAGAAGTAACTCTTGTTATGTACAACAAAACTGAGGAGAAGCCAATTGGCAAGAAACGTGTTCAAGTTGTGAACCCCAGAAATGGAAGAAAGTACAGTGTGGAATTTGTAGTTGTGAAAGGGAAAGGCAAGCCGCTGCTGGGTTTAAGAGCCAGTGAGCAAATGCAACTCATATCTGTGGTCCGACAAAACATCATGGCTATTCAATCAGAGGAACCATCGCAGAGCAAAACACCACTCACAACAGAATCTATTCTCAAAGAGTATGCTGATGTATTCAGAGGAGAAGGAAAGTTAGAAGGTGACCTCCACCTAGAAATTGACCCGGACGTGCCACCAGTTCAACTCCCAACAAGAAAGGTGCCGATCGCCATGAAAGAAAAGCTAAAAGAGGAAATGGATCGCTTGGAAGGCCTTAATATCATCACACCAGTAAATGTTCCTACCTCCTGGATATCAGCAACTGTCGTCACCCTGAAGAAAAATGGCAATGTTCGTCTGTGTGTGGACCCCAAACCACTTAACCAAGCCCTCAAACGCAATCACTACCCTCTGCCGACAATCCAAGATGTCCTTCCTGAGCTCTCAAATGCAAGATGTTTTACTGTGTTAGACGCCAAAAATGGGTTTTGGCATGTGTCTTTGGACGAGGAAAGTAGTTACGCAACTACATTTGGCACTCCATGGGGAAGATACAGATGGCTTCGAATGCCGTTCGGCATCTCACCGGCGCCTGAAGGATTTCAGCGAAGACTGGATCAGGCATTAGCAGGGCTAAATGGATGCAAGGCGATCGCTGATGACATCCTTGTATTTCGATGTGGAGCTAACGATGATGAAGCAGTAAACGACCATGATGAAAATCTCATTGCTCTCCTCCAACGCTGCCGAGAAAAAGGTGTGAAGCTAAACAGGGGAAAATTGCAGCTCAGGCGTAAGGAAGTCGCATACATGGGTCGCGTACGCTCTGCAGATGGGTTACAACCTGACCCTGAAAAAGTCAAGGCAATCAGAGAGATGCCAGCACCGACTGACAAACAGAGCATCCAACGTCTCTTAGGGATGACTAACTACATGTACCTACAGAAGTTTGCCCCGAGACTTTCAGAGATCACGACTCCTCTACGCTAGCTCACCAAGAATGACAACGAGTTCCAATGGGATGATCAGGTTCATGGTGCAGCCCTGGAAGAGACAAAGAAGATCCTCTCTACCACTCCAGTCCTAAAAAACTTTGACCCAAGTGCCACGCCCACACTACAGTGTGATGCCTCCATACATGGCCTGGGAGCATGTCTAATGCAAGATGGACATCCAGTCGCATATGCATCCAGGTCCCTGACCCCCACAGAGGTCCAGTATGCGCAAATCGAAGGTCCAGTATGCGCAAAGGAGTTACTGGCCATTGTATTCGGAATGGAGAAGTTTGAAACCTACCTGTATGGAAGGAAGGTGCTGGTCGATTCTGATCACAAGCCTTTGGAAGCAATCTTCAAGAAAAGCCTCCTAAACGCACCCAAAAGGCTACAACGAATGCTCCTTAGACTCCAACGCTACGAGTTTGAAGTCTCTTACAAAAAGGGAACCTCCCTTCTTATGGCTGATCCCCTGAGTCGTGCGTATCTGTCGCTTAAGGAAGGCCCCGAGGATCAGGAAGATGTCATGACGGTCTCAGAAACAAGGTCTCCAACAGAGATAGAAGCAGAGCAAGTAAACATGCTACAGTATCTTCCAGTGAAAGATGAAACTCTCTGCCAAATTCAAAACCTCACTCAAGAAGATGCTATCCTCAAGACCCTTGCTTGCGTCATCAAACAAGGCTGGCCAGAAAGTAAACTCCATCTCCCACTGGAAGTTCAAGACTACTTTCCATTCAAAGAAGAACTTACACTTCAAAATGGAGTTATTTTCAAAGGAGACCGTGTTGTCATACCGTTTCAAATGAGAGCTGAGCTCATAAGAAAGCTACACTCCAGTCATCTAGGAGTACAAGCATGCCAGAGACGAGCACGGGAAGCGTTCTACTGGCCTGGTATGTACAAAGAGATTGAAGAATATGTCTCCAAGTGCCAAGTCTGCAATACATACCACCAAGGGCAACAGAGGGAGCCCATGATCTCACACCCAGTACCATCAAGACCGTGGCAGGTCCTTGCTGTTGATCTCTTTGAGCTCCAGGGCCAGGACTGCCTTGTCACCACTGACTATTACTCAAATTTCTTTGAAGTAGACAAGCTTGTTAGTAAGACATCTAAAGAAGTAATTGAAAAGCTCAAGCCTCATATGGCAAGACATGGAATTCTGGACAAGATAGTAAGCGACAACGGCCCACAGTTCAGCTCACAGGAATTTAAGAAATTCAGAGATTTGTATGAGTTTGATCATGTCACAAGCTCTCTCACCTACCCACAGTCAAATGGCAAAGCAGAAAACGCGGTAAAGACTGCACAGCGAATCATACTCGAAGCCTCAGAGGCTGGCAGTGATCCCTACTTGGGATTCCTTGACTTTCGCAACACCCCCACAGAAGGACTAGGAACGTCTCCAGCTCAGCGCCTCTTTGGCCGACGTACCAAAACCCTCCTGCCTACCTCTGGGAGACTACTAAGACAACCCGAATTTGACACCACTTCCCAGCTTCTTCATGCCCAGAAGAACAAACAGGCCTTTTACTACAACAATGGCACTAAAGAACTCCGTCCACTTGAACCAGGGAACACCGTTCGTATCCATCCCCCCAAGTATAGTCCACCATGGACCCCAGCAATGGTTGACAAACAAGTTGGTATACGCTCCTACCAAGTTATCACTGACGACAGAAGGGTGTATCGCAGGAACCGCCGACACCTGCGTCTCACAGCTGAAACCCCTGAACAATCACCTCCTGACGTGGGGATATGTAGCTCCGATCCTGGTCCCCTGCCCGTGACCAAAGTTGAACAGGTACCACCAGTAGCGGACTCAATGCTCCAAGAAGTGGTAAAGCCACAAACAACACCAAACCCCCAAGCTGATGACGTAATGAGTCCTGAAAGATGTAGCGCCCGGGGAAGAGTCCTACCAAGACCAGCATACCTCAGAGACTATGAATGCTGACACTTTTCCAATGTTGTTCATGTTCTCGGAACAATGACTCTAACAAACAATTTAAGTTTCTCTTTGTTTATTCTTTCTTCTTTTGAACAACGGAGGGAGATGTAACGATGCTAATTTATGCATCTTAAGTTAATTTATACAGTTTAGTTTACATCTGTGTTCCCGGATGTGTTCGCTCGCTTCACTTGATGTACACTTGGCTTACAAGATTAAATGTTGTGTTTAGAGGCTCTGGTGTTTCGTGTCTGTCTTAGCGAATACGTTACAATTGTGACTTATTTAAATGCTCATTGTTGGCTAGTTTGAGAAAACAGAGGTTTAAAAAGGTGTTAGCCTAATATGTTCTGGAATGAAATGTTTTAAACAACCTCGTTCCCAGGGCCTTTACCCTGGCAGGGTAAAGGCCCTGGGAACGAGGTTGCGTTTTAAAAACAAAATTTTTGGCAAATAATAAAGTGTTGTTAATTTATACTTTCATGTTAAGGTGCCATAGACGGGACCTTCATTAAGATCAAAGCACCCAGTGTAGACCCTGAGTCATACATTTGCAGGAAAAAGTTTTATGCTCTACAATAAGGTAACTATATTAATTCTTATAACAATCTACCTAGCTATATTGATCAGTGAAAAGGAATTGGTCAGTCCTGATCCTTCTTTAACCAAGTGCTAGTTATACTAGTCTCTTTGTTTTGTTGAGCCAGATGGTAATTTTTCAAGTATCAATAACTAATTAATGCTTTGCCTACATACAGATTGTTTGTGACAATAACATGATCCTCACAGATGTGTTAGCGGGTTGGCCTGGATCAGTCCATGATTCCAGAGTTCTCAGAAACTCTACTCTTTTTGCCACTTCTGGAAACAAGTTTCCTGGGGATTACCACATCATTGGGGATGGGGGCTACCCACTTTTGAGGTATTAATGTTAAACAGATATTTTTGTTATAAGCTATATGTTTAGTTTCATTTTGTAGAAAGGAATTTTCATTTTTCTACTCTTCACATTTCAATTCATCAATAATTTTTAATACCCCTCATGTTAATTATTTCTTGCACATTTACAATATTATTCAAACTGTTATTCAACTGGATTGCCATCACTGTATTCAGTGTAATGTTCAAATTTATACAAGATTATTATTATTCAAATTTCATACACTGTACGAATTCCGATTTTCTGATTGGTTGATTTGTGCCACGTGACACTGGGTCATGACGAAACAACCGCCTTGATGTCAGTATCGTTGTGTAATAGCCGTGGTGTAAATTCAATACACCACTGTCATTACACCATGGCTTCGGCTAACTCAAAGTTTGACGATTTTTGTTTGCAGTGTATTCAATTTGAATAATAAAAATGTTAACACACTCATTGCTCGTGAATTATCGGGATTTACAGGGTTGGATTTACAGGGTTGGTTGTGAGCACTCGCCTTTCGGGCGAGTGACCTTTAAAATGCACTCGCCCGGACCAGTTTTCACTCGCTCAAAAATTTATCCCCCCTTCCAAACCCCGCGTCTTTCCAACCATTTTAGTCATCTTTTATTCCTTGGACTGATCACAGGTAACTTTCGGGGCTTTTTCCTTCCTTTTTCCCTTGGACTACTTTGGAGACTCTTGAAATATATATCCACATTTTTTTATTTTGTACGCGATCAGTTTACGGGAGAACACGCAATGATCAGAAAGCTGGGAAAGTACGGAAAACAATTCGCTTGCAACGTCATCAAGCACTATGGCAGACCGACGATTATTTCCTCAATGAAAAATTCTATTTAAAGACCTTAAATCCCAAGGAAACACAATGGAAGCACTTACTTTCTGAAAATCTGGCACATATGCTTGGGAGTGCTAAAAGAAAGCCACAAAAGTAGGTTTGACAGATTCAGTTTCATGAACTGAGTGTATTGATGATGTCCCAGGTTACCTTTCAAGATTGTGGCATGTGCTTTTTTTGCTGCCGGTGTGATTCATGTATATAATTTAGGGTCAAAAATTTGGCATGGGAGATTTTGGGGGTTAATTTTTGGTCAATGTATTTTCTATAGGAGTTGATTACGGAACGTCAGTGCTCACACTTTGTTTTATATCTCACCTTCGTGTGCATTACTGTTACGTAATACCTGTCAAGTATGCAACACTGATTTCTGTACCACATGGGAGTAAGGTGTCATAGCATATACTGCTTTATAGTCCAGTAGCCGTGTGCTTATTTCACTTCTCGCGTCACCAATATAGCTTTACTGTATTCTGCTTTCGTCCAGTTCGTTTTTTGTAAGCTATGCCTGGAAGCGGACCGGACGATCTTCACGAAGAATCAGATATTCCCAACAATCCGCCAAACGATCCTCCCACATCGCAAGGGATTGATGAAGTGTTCTCTCTCTTCAAGACATATCTTGAAAACCGTTTGGAACAGAAGGGCAAAGAGC
The DNA here is from genome assembly GCA_019787425.1 of Platygyra sinensis. Lineage (NCBI taxonomy): Eukaryota > Metazoa > Cnidaria > Anthozoa > Scleractinia > Merulinidae > Platygyra > Platygyra sinensis. The sequence goes on along the minus strand of JAHPZR010055679.1, from coordinate 49,617 downwards.
TCGAAGAAAAACAAAAAATTGATTTGCAGGCAGAGAAGTTCAAATTCAAAAGTAACCAGAAGCAGTTCGTATTCAACGCCGAGCTTGAAGAATTAGTGGGAAAAATCAAAGAAGCAAACGCCCAGAAGGACCACAAGAAGGTGGCTCACTTAACGGACCAAGCCAAAGCACTGTTGCACAAGAGACAGAAGCTTATCAAACTCGCAGACTCGAGTGAAGCCGGCTGGGACGCAGTTCAAGAATACGAATCCCAAGATATCGCCTCGGACGATGAGGACGACAAGAAAATTCGCAATGCTAGAGCCGCAGCTAATAGGAAAAGGAAACAGAAAGAAAGGGAACGACAGCAGCAGAGCAATAAGAAGCGTTGTACGACTCCCAACCTGGGCACGCCGGATCATCATCTTTTCCGTGGTATTTGTATCGCTATTGTTTTTACTTTATATTCTTCCTGTTATTCTCTCAGGTGCTTTGTTTTTCTCGTGTTATACATATTGGCTCTCCGTGAGTTACCAACCCATTTGACTGTGGTTGTCGTGTTGTGCAAGTTCCTATAACGGTTTAGAAAATAATTTTCATGTGTGCGAACGCAGTGAGTTAAAATGAAAATGATTTTTTCTGGTTTTGTTGGAAGCCCAGGGGAATTTTTTTTGCTCTTGAATTTTGTAACCATCCAATCATTTGTCTCGAAATCCTGAGTACCCCGCAAGGCTGTCCTGAATATGAGTTAAGGTGATTTCTCCTAAAAAGGAAATAAAAAAACACCAAATATGTTTGGCATCTGGAGACAAGAATGCTCATGAACCTACTAAGATCAAATCGTCTGTTGATTAATGAAGTCAGTGCATGGCCAGATCCAATATACATGTACTTGAAGTGAAACTAAAATGCTTGGTTATCTATTTATCAGTTGGGAATTTATTGAGGCCACTGTTTTCTGGGGGCATGACATTTAATCATCAAAGAAAAGAAACAGTTTGGTATGAAAAGTTAAGAGAATCAACAATTTATTGTCAGTATTTTGTTTGTTTGTTTTCCAAGTGTGGCCTAAAGATGACTGAAATATTTGAGTACAATATCTGACATAAATAATACATTTCATGCCTTAAATTAAAGTATTTTGCAGCCATCAAAATTAATTAATGAATAAGAATACATGAGTATGCCAAAACACAGTTGAACTTGCATGAACTGAGGGAATGGCTAATAATTATTACTGTAAAGAACTTTAAATTTTGCAAATTGAACATTTCAACATTAATTTACCCATATGGAAATACCAAGAGTTTGAGGTTTAAAGTACATTGCACGTTGTAAATAATAATTGTCTAGCAAATGTACAAATTAAAATTAAACCATCTCATTTGTTTTTCAACACCTGAAGTAAATTTGCCCAAAATAACTTTTTGTCCTCATTCATTTCTTCCATCATCTTAACTTTTTTGTTTTCCACTTCTTCTTTTTTCTCTTGGTATTCCTGGAGAAATGTGAGCATCTCTGATGCAGATGACCTGCTTTTACGTTTCTTTGTTGGCCTTTTTCTGGGGGTCTTCTTTTGGGGTCTTTCAGATGAGTACTCACCATCAGCAGAACTATCACTTTCCTCACCTTCATTTGGCATCACACAGGATGAGGATTCAAGGGTGTAGGTAGGTTTTACAGCCGCATTCATGCCAATGCAATCAGCCATCTCAGAGTAATACTTCCACTTCTTGTGGCTATTTCCACTTTTGTTGTTATGATCTGTGACTTCTTTGAGTTTGGCTTCCAGCTTAGCCCACTTTCTTGCACACTGATCCGCGGATACTCTTAGATCTGACTTTGCGTTGAAACTTGTTGCAATTTTTTGAAACACCTCTTTTTTGGTTGTTTTACCATTGCCGAATAGTCCTTTATGATCTTTCCAGCAACATATATTAAGAAGATTTATGTGTCTGTCTTCCCATCTGTCCAAATTGAGATCCATTGATGATGAAGCTGGTCCTATTCAATATTGAAGAAGAAACATTGACCAACAGGTTAAATTATTAAGTTATATTTGGTCAATCTGTGCCATTTGCATTGTTCAAAATTACTTTCAATGTTTTCATTTATTTAATACATAAATAACATTTTAGTCGACACTAAGACCTTCCCCCCCCCCTAGGGGGGAGGGGGTACTCCATATATCCTTGGGTGGGTAGGTGTGGCTCGGCCCCTCATACCCTGACCCTGTTTAAGACAATTATCACTGATTTTCCTACCCTGCTTAAGACAGAATTGCGATTTTTGATACCTTGTTTAAGACATTTAAAGTTGCGGTTACAAGAAGTTGTGTGGCTTTCTTGTTGTGTAGTCAATGGAAATTTAATGGGCCTGGTATCAATGCCAAAGGCCAAGTCAACGGAAGTCAATATTAATTAACAGGAGCTTGTAAACATTTTGCTGTTCATTGTCCAAGAAAAGATATCCTGTTTAAGACAAAAATTGACATGGCAAAAAATTGGGTGACATTTGCTTCACATTTTTTCTTTTCGTCCCCAGGCCCCCAAAAAGCGACCCAAAAATCGCAGAAAAACAGCACAATTTTGAGCGTAAGTTTAAATTTCGCCCTCTTTAAAGTTACTTTTTCGAGATGTACGGTTGGATTTAAGAAATGTAGCTATCCTTCCATCTAAAAATATTAAAATTTCTCTGAATATTAAAAAAAAATCCATGTAAATCGGGCTTTGAAGTTGCGAAATTCGATAGAAGCCGTGACCGATCCGTGACGAAATCCCGTCCGCGGTCAATACTAAAAAGCGGTTTAAGTCAATCGCCTTATGCGTTTGTCAAGATGTACAGTCGGATTTGGAAAGCCTGGAATCTAGTGATTATTTTGATATCAAATACACAAAGATTGGATAGAAAAAGTCCATGTAAATCGGCGAATTACTTCGAGGGTATTTGATGTAGCATTCGAAAACTGCATACGGCTTGCAGTTGGCATTTTGTTTCGCTGTGCCCGATTTGGGACTCGTTTTTACCTCCATTCATGGCAAAATGTACACAAAGAACCTAGGGATATTCGAAAACATTCTTCGGACAAGATTGTTGAAGGCCCAAACTTTCAATGGCCGAGTAAGTTTCACATTTACTTCTACAATATACAGTAGGAAGGCTAACAATAGACGAGTCATGGAGTTCGTGATGTTGTTGTCACGTTTCTGCTGGATGACTCTTTCGAGCTGTTTTGTTCGTGTGTTTATTCTCCGAACTACGAACTTTAATTATATGTTGTTTCTCTTCAATATAATAAGCAAATCACATTCATTTGTACTGTTTAGCTATCAAATAAAGAAACTTTGAGCAAATGTCTCGCTCGTAAGGACAATTTTTTGGCATGAACCAATACCCTGATTAAGACAAAAAATGATAAATTCGATACCCTGTTTAAGACAAAAATCCCGAAAAACATATCCTGGCTGGCCGCACGTCCCCATGAAGCCCTTATAAAGGAGTACCCCCCCCCCCCGGGGGGGACCTTCCCTTAGTTGTAATATATGAGCTTAACTTATTGATTTTATGCGTTCTTTGTTGCAGTATACTTGTCTAAATTACATTAATGGCATTAATAACTAATGAAAATATGTCTAGGTTATAGATCGTTACCCTGCGAACAAAGCCTTTTAGCCGGGGCTGAAAATTGGGAAGAAAATTCAAGTTTATTGGAGAACATTCTGACGCAACATCGTTTAAGAGGTAGAGTCTAATCATTATACAAGAACACAGACTGAGATTAAAGTTACAGAGGCTAACGTAAGCTTATCGAATTTCAATTCTAATTGCCAATAACTGAGTTCGGCTCATTTTTTTATGCGTCTTGCTTAACAGTCTTAATGACTTGCTATTAATTGAATTCATCGAAAATGATATCGGGGTAGGCCGATAAAAACCGACTGGACTGAGGGAAAATTTCTATACCGCCGATGGCAGGATGCGAAAACTCTGAAATCATTGAGCATTATATGATTTTTAGCGAAAACGGTAGACTTCAATCCTAAAAAATACTTTAATTAAAGGGGAATCAAAATAATTCTCAGTAATATGGACTTCAAAGATGTTATTTGACAGTTTTCAAACTCACCTTCGTTTCCCTCATTCTCCGCCATTTTGTTTTGTCTTGCGTGAAAACTCTTGAAAAGAGCGGGAAGTTGAAATGGTACGCACTCCAACCGGGAAAACCGAAAAGAGCGGGAAAAGTGGATCGGCTCAAACGACCGCCCACTTTTTCCGGAACGTTCCGAACGGAATGGAACGTACCATTTGATTTTCCACCCGGAATTTCCGGTTTTTCTGTGTAAATGGTAAGCACCCCAGATTTCTCAGTGTTTTCTTATATGTGTGCTAAGTAAATATCATGCGTAAGAACTGGACGGCATCCAAACATTTGGTGATCTGTTCTGCTCATTTCACGCCAGAAGACTTCAACCGTTTGTCTTACGATGGTCAGCAATATCAGCGACGACTGAGAAGAGATGAAATTGGTGTCGTTTCTATACCGAGTGTGCACACTGTAAAGCCACCGGAGGAAGAAACGAATAGAGACGTCCGCATGAAACGCCGTGAGGTATGTCTCACCTTTATGTGATAAAGTTAGCAGTAGATACACGGTGCGCAAAAATTCTTTCAAGCTTTTTGACCACATGAAAAGGCGATAGTCGCTATTACTTCTTATCTTTTACCACGAATTATTATTAATTTTGTGCTTGTGGCGTATTCTTTTCTCTCGTTTGAGTGTTTATATCAGTAAACTACTGTAATGGTTTCTGTGAACTTCTCTCACAACATTACAAGCAATTGAAGTCGACAAAATACATTTCATTCTTTTTGTTTTCGTTGTAGCTTTTGAAAACTCTATCGAAACCACCGAAAAGTGCTAGTAGTACTAATCAGGACCAAACTGGATCTGAAGTGTTACATGTGGACATGGAGGGAGAAGTCGGTGCTGCTGAAGAGGAGATGCTGGAGTCGAGTGTGCATGTGACTGGGAGTCCCGGTCAGAGTACTAGTGCAGATGTCCATCATGTTAATTGCCCCCGCAGGGTTTTGGCCCAGAGGCGGTTAATTTTTTTTTTGGTCCCGGTTAATTTTTCAGTCAGCTCGCAAGGCAATGCTACATGGGTAATTCTTGCAACGAGATCGAGGAAGATATTATTTGCTGCACGAGGAGGAGAGGATCTTGCCAAAATATATTTTAGGACTGGTATCTGTCGTCACAGTGATTTCTTCATATCTTGAATTCAAAGGTTATTCAGCAGTACCAGATTGAACTGTTTCGTACAGAAGTTGATTTGTCGGACACAAATCAGCAACGGGGTCGACAGACTCGACCCAATTAAACACCACACGTATAAAGATCACGTTTATTTGGATCGCTTATTTTTACTGAGTAATCTTACGTGGCGTAGAGCCCATGTGACGGCTGCGTTGACTGGCAGGGATCCAAATGTAGAAGTAAATGTTTTGCGGCGTTTTCATTTAGGACAAAAAGTTTGACTCTAATTTGCATATATGGCAACTGTAACGCGATACTTCTGTTTACATGTACATCTCGGAAAATAAATCTCGACTTCTGTTTTGCTTTCGAGATACGTTTGCTCGTAGAGTCCTTGTATATCAAGACAAATGATTTGTTTCAGTATCAAACTAGAACAGCAGAGTGGTTTGATATTTTTTTTCTAGAATGCACTTCGTGAAAGTATTATGTAAAGAGTATCATGTGATAGAATGAGTTCACACACTCGCACATTCAGAATGTGTTGGTTTAGTTAACTTATTTGTTAATTCTTTGGATCATATTTATGATAAGATGCCTAAGTTACTTGAACAGTGTGAGTGATATAGTTTACAAAAAAATATAAATTTTCAGTTCATACAATAAATAATAGTTTCCTTTAACGCAGTGGAATTTTTATAAGAATTTTATATCCTTGACGGATTAGCCTGCGAACAGGCTCCCGGTTCGGTTGGGTTTAAGGCGAGATAGCCGAGTGTAGTCTAGGGCGAGCGGGACGAGCCGAGAGCGGTCTGGAGAGGAGGGAGTCCGCAGGGGAGCCTGTAGACATTCCATTGATGCCACCGTTCCATGATACCAGCTCCTGGTATCAAGATCTGATTGGTTGAATCGATGGCTGTTGACAGCTCTGAGATAAATAATTGACGGATCTTGACAACTGCTTGTAAATTAGCATAATTCTTGCCGAGACAGTCAACAACGGCTTCCGCGTGCAGTTTTGAAGCAGCTTTGAGCAATTCTTTGCAACATTTTCGTTATATCTCTGGTTTGAAACGTGAGCAGAAGCTATGACTGGAAACTGTGGCGTAGAAGTGCGATCTTTTCGGTATTCTACCGACTGGTTTCGGGTAGAGCCTAATTCTTCAATTGCTGCCGCGTCTATGATGGTAAATAAAATAGACAGGCCAAACACGACTCCTACGGTTTGTGCTAATTGTAGATTTGCCGTTTATTTGTCTTTCGACCTTTTTGTCGCTTCACTCTTCTTTATGAAAGGCATTTCGTATTGTGTTATAAGGAGAAAACTGCATGATTTCCGCTGTTATCTGCGTGTTGCTTCTTTGAATAATTTGCCATGTGTTAGTGTATTGTTTTGGCTCATCAGTCTATTGCGAGATTTGTTTTGAAGTCTCCAAGGATTTGCTTTTAAGGGACAAAATACAATGCATGACATTTACTGTGAACGTGTTGCTTACTCGCATTCTGTAAATATTGTGACGCCAGGCCCGGCTATGATTAGAACTGTTTGCAAGTACAGTAGGTAGATTCTTACCACGGGTGTCATATATTTGCCCTCCTAGTTTTCCTTCGGAGACGTAGCTTTACTTCGAGAAAGCTATAGTCTTGTCTAAAGAAATTCTAATGTTTCTTGCAGCTATCTGATCGAGCTTATGTTCCTGGAGCTCGATGAATAGGTTTATTTCTCCTTTGATTGTTCATGTACCACAGGATTTAAATTTAATTCATTACGCGCAAGTCTGTCGACTGTGTTGCGTGTTGTCAGGGCCGTAGCCAGAAAAAAAATTTGACTGAGGCATTGTCTATGAATAACTTATGACTGAGGCAATCAGTCCATGGTTGAGTTCTCTTCCCAGGTATTAGGTACTATAAACAACAAAAGCCAAAGAAATGACCGAGGCAAGTGCCTCGGTTGGCCTGTTACTAGCTACGGCGCTGGTTGTATATGCCATTGTTCGGCTCAGTTCTGATTGTAGACCTCTTAAAACTTGCCGCCTAGCACGATGTAACGGCTCTAGTTTTCTCCACTTCTCGTAGGAGTCATGTTTGGCCTGTCTACTTTATTTACCATCATTACGGTAGATTGTTATAAAAAGCCGATTCATCAGCGTGGGGAAACCCATCAAATTTGACAGGTTTAATTATCTCCTTGACAGATATGTCACAGGCTAATCACCAAGGGGCGGAACGGCACATTGAAAACAATTAGGGACTTTAAGCAACGACAACGGGGACGGCGACGGGAACGCCACAGCATCAGGGAAAACCCAAAAAGTCCATTGCGCATGACTGGCGGGGAACAGGTTGACGTTCTGCGTTCTGGCCCAACGGGAGTCTAGCTCATCTCGCGTTGTCTGAAAACGTGATCTTTCGCTTTTGTTTCCGCTGTTGTGTTAACGCTAAATAACCCGTGATACTAATTTCTAGGAACTTTAATTGTTTGTTTTCTCTTGTTATGCGAGATATTTCATTTTAAAGCTTAAGAAAGATCGAGAAAGCTGAAGCGAACCCAAGCCAGTCGGCGAACATGTGAGTACCGTGAAATATATTTTTGAAAGCAGTTATGCAAGCTTAAATAAAGACAACTTACATGCATTTCAACCGAAATTTTTCCTTTCAAGAAGTACTAAAATGTTAAACGGTTTATTATGGTGAGATTCTAGCACATTTAAAAGGGTGTACACTATAAAAATTGTGTAGCTGTTTTCATTTTTAGCCGTAAGATCAGTGGTTTACTTAGATCTTTATCAGTCGGCACACCGATTGTCGCGCCAGTCTGACTCAACATTTGCTGTTTATTCAGAGTTCATTTACTCCATTGTACAACTCAGCGAAAAGGGGCAAGTCGTGTTTGTGGAAGCGAAATTCGGACAGGCACTTGTCGTCTCAAAATCATCGAAGTTAAATTCAGGAAAGGAATCTGCGGGAAGGTAGGTCGAGAATATTTGACCGTTTTAAATCGCACAAAAGTAGGAGTTCGTGATAGTTTAACACACCTTCACCGTGGCTTATCAAGAGTTGATTGAGAACTTCTTTACATGAAGTCCTCCTGATAAACAGAGGACGAAAATCACGTCAATTAGCTTGACAGTGCAGAAACTATGGTTTCCGACAGTGCTGCTTTTTGTTTGTGAATTTCTGTCGCAACGGCGTTCTCTCCCCAATCTTCTCACAGGTTTCGGCGTCCCCGTCGCCGTCCGCGTTCCCACTGCTTAACGTCCCTAATGTCTACAGGCTCCCCCGCGTCCCACTCGCTTCGCTCGCGGAGTCACGACGTTCCGACTCCCACTCGCTCAACGAATTTTTTTTTTCCGAACTCGCTGGGAGCCTGTTCGCAGGCTAAAAACTTGCTCGAGAGACGTTGGAGATTCAGCGAGGGCTTCTCGAAGATTTCTCTAAAGATTTCCCAACATTTTTCGAACGTTGGCGGTTGTTTTCGGCCTTCAAGTCGTTTGGAGTTGGTCGAAGATCTCCAATATATGCATGTCACGTTCATGTTAATTTGCCTTTTAGTAAGCATTTGTACTAAAATTTCGCAGTTAATTTCCACTACTTAAAACCGCCCCTCTATCTTCATTCGGGTCTTAGGAATAAGGGCATGTTGTGTTCTTTACAACTACAACAACTTTATTAATTTTTTTAACTTACAGCCATGAATTTTAGGTTAATGAATTGTTTCCGTGTCTTACATCTACACTTTATTATCAAAAATAATTACCTTCAAAACTTCAATATAATAACAGCGTGAACCTGCAGATACTCTTAACTGTAGAGTTCCTGTTTGACCAATTATACAGAGCCTCTTATATGGTGCAGGTTTCCGTTGTTCGTCTTTCCGTGCTTCTAATAATTTCTGAAAATACTTGAGGATAATTAACGTTTTACTCAGCATTGTTCGATGAATCGTAACGTTTAAATTAGCTATAATCACGGAGAAACCCTATATCACTTTACCCGGCGGTCTTGGCTTGGCTTCCATAGAGCTATTGATTTCAATTGGTTCCCATAGAGCCTTCAGAGAGCAAACACACACTGGAATGTCATTTCAGCAGCAGCTGTCGATTCTGTGTTTCATACATGTTCCTGATATCAGTTGTCAATATTAATATATCCTCTGTTTTAACAGCCTAGTTAGACATTGTTAGATTCTTTGTGCTTTCTTCACGTGGGAGGAAATTTACGTCGTTAATATCCTGTTACTGTTTGCCTGCCAGCCGCAGGAGATGTTTTCTTTTTTTAGATTCAGTGTTCTCTAGATCTTTCTATGTCGTCTGTTTTATGATTTATTAGCACTTAAATCTTTCTTGAAGGTGACATTCAGTTTCCAAGGAATTAAACAACTTGTGTTACTACGCCTGGTTGACATGAGGTATAACTATGCCATGAATTACAAACTAAATTATTTTTGCAAAATGCGTTAAACCTTGTTAATTAATGTTGTTAAACCTTGTAAGATAAATACGTTACCATCCGTATCACATCAGAGTTATAAATTAGAAAACTATCAGTAAAAACTATAGTTTTTTAAAGCCATAAGCAGCTGTAGAACATCATTTCTTTTCACTGGAGATCGTTTTTCCTGCAACGGTCCTCCATTACCATTATTTCCTTGCAGACACGGCTTAAACCCTCAACAGATCAAACATTTTACATAATACTTCCAAGTCGTCTAAACTAAACCCCAATATTCTAGTAATACCACAACAAATTATCTACACTGAAAAGAGCCCAAAAACTCCCGCCTAAAGTCTCGATTTGCCACCCCGTATATGAAAGGGTTAACAACTGCTGAGGTAAATGCCAACCCTGTGTACAACTCCAGTACAAAATCGGGCAACTTCACGGTCGATGAATGCGCTAAAAGACCAATAACTATGACAGGGATCCAACACACAAAGAAACCAAGGACTACCATAAACAACAGCTTTGTCACACGTAATTCCCACGCATTCATCGCAACTTGTCTCTGCTGTCCTGCGCGAAACGAGGGTCCAACGTTAGCATTATGCTGCCGTACTGTCCTGAAAACGTTCGCATAGCAATAGATAATAATAATTAGAGGAATAAATACGTGGATTAAATGTAGTGAGATACCAATCGCTCTCTCGTGCTTCTTGCTAGTAAAAGTTCCAATGCAGAAAAAGAATCGTGGATCGTACTCGTATATTACTGGTCCAACGAAGGTCGATAAGAAACCGTCAAAAAGCGTGAATACCCACACTGCTATTATCATGAACGCACTTGACTTTATCGTGAAGTAGTTGGGATATATCTGCGCTTTTACAACACGAAAAAACCGGTTGATTGCGGTTAAGGCAAGCATTGGACCAGAAATTCCACCCCAGTAGTAGATGAGAAAGCCGTTGAATTGGCACAAGTCCCGACCGTGAGTCCAGCCATCTTCAAGAAAGGCCTGAATACAGAACGGAAAACAACAGATCGCTACCATGAGATCTGAGACAGCAAGCGCCAAAACATACAAGTACGGAACGGTCAGAGCCTTTCGCTTTCTGTAGACCGCCCAGCAAACGAAGATGTTCCCGCAAATTGCGAGAATGTTCATTATTACCAAAATACATCCTTGGATGGACTTATGAGTAGTGCTTCTTGAATATTCCTCCATGTTGATGTAATGTTTCTTGTAGAAATAGCGGTATGCGATACACAGTATGCGCTTCATCTGATACGATCGAGTTTTTCGCTGTCTTTTTATGGGCTACAGATGGCCCCATCCTGTCACTGCTTTTTAATGTATAACTGACAAGATGTCTGTGCATAATTTGTGAGGAAGTCTATTTGAAAGCATCTGTCTGCTAATTTTAGGTTTAAAATGGATGTGCTTACTCAGTTTGACGAAGAACTGAAAACTGAAGGTGTTTGAAGGTTATCGGTACAATTTTCTGGTTGCTCCCATATTGTTGGCAAAACATATTCGTTTCTGGATCACATTGTGATTCAAATGGTGCTGAAAATGCATCTCAAGTGCCCACGCTGAGTATACAAGCGTAAGTCATTTACAATCATTGTTTCTCGGCACTCAACGTTCCCACGGCTTCACTCTTTCTAGGCCACTCTGTCAAGAAAACGTCTCAATACAATGATTTGGCCTTTTAAGTTCAATTTTTATTAATATTCTGTTTAGTTTAATTCAACATTTTGTGCAGTATGTTATCATATTTGCATAGTTTTCTATATTAACATTAAATCCAAAGGAACGAAAGAGGGAAAATAGCCTGCGAACAGGCTCCCGGTTCGGTTGGTTTAGGGCGAGATAGACGAGTGTAGTCTAGGGTGAGCGGGACGAGCCGAGAGCGGTCTGGTGAGGAGGGAGTGTGCAGGGGAGCCTGTAGACATTCCATTGATGCCGCCGTTCCATGATACCAGCTCCTGGTATCAAGATATGATTGGTTGAATCGATGACTGTTGACAGCTCTAAGATAAATAAGTAACAGATCTTGACAACTGCTTGTAAATTAGCATAATTCTTGCCGAGACCGCCAGCAACGGCTTCCGTGTGCAATGCACAGTTCACTGACGACGAATTTGAAACGGCTTTGAGCAATTCTTTGCAACATTTTCGTCATATCTCTTGTTTAAAAGGTGAGCAGAAGCTATGCCTGGAAACTGTGGCGTAGAAGCTCGATGTTTTCGGAATTCTACAGACTGGTTTCGGAAAGAGCCTAATTTTTCAATTGCTGCCGCGTCTGTGATGGTAAATAAAATAGACAGGCCAAACACGACTCCTACGGTTCGTGCCATTTGTAGATTTGCCGTTTATTTTTCGGTCTTTCGACCTTTTTGTCGCTTCACTCTTGTTCATGAAAGGCATTTCGTATTGTGTT
>JAHPZR010055679.1:7500-32500 GCA_019787425.1 Platygyra sinensis | reverse complement strand
ACTCGACTCAGCCGTGCTTGAACAAACAACAGTACCGCGCAATGCGAAATAAAAACTTGTCTCAATGAATGATTTAATTACTCTATTAATGTGTCAAAGATGCAAGCTTACTGTAAACACTACGATTACTAAAATTACCCAATCAGCATTCAGAAGAATTCCAGAATATTGTCAAAACAAATCCGGAATCGCAATCCTGATTAACATTCGTATGATACGCTATGATACGTTTATTATATGTCCTATTATGGCTCTTGACAAAGTATGCATTCCAACTCGATCCTCAAATATTATCTTTAGTAGGCAATTTACTTAAAATTTTGAGCCGACTCGCTAAAGGCAAGAGCTTGCTCCATGGTACACTGTAACTTGCCTCAACGATCCCAATTCTGCAGAGACCTGTTTCTCCATGTCTCAAATATCCATGCACCTCAGTCGAAAAAAGAAAGTCAAAAGTACTCCTGCTCCGTGGGTAAGCTATGGCTTAAAGAAGTCAAGTGGTAGAAAGATTGAAGCTCAAAGAAGTTGCCTGCAGACTTAGAACAGAGGAAAGTTGGTCAAGGTTTAAATCAGTTAGAAATCGCGTGAATGAAGCGACAAAACTGGCTAAATCATCTCATGATAATCCATATTTCGCAGCAACAACAATAACAATCATGATCATCATCATCATCATCATCATCATCATCATCACCATCATCATCATCATCATCATCATAAGCTTCATTTATACACGGTATCAATACAGGCAAAAACCAGCGATGAAAGATTCCGACGTTTCAGCGACAACTTGGCGCCATTTTCAAGGGAAACAAAGTTAAATATGCGGTGATCTCAGGAGTAAGTATTAAGAGTCCAGAGTCATTAATTTGCATAAGTTAGACAAAGACCTTAGCGCGAATTGAGTCTGATTGCACATTTAAACACGGTCGTAACATCTCATTAACGCGACAATTAAACTTGATCTGGAATTTTTTCAACACTTTGAAACAACTGTGAGGGTCATCCTGAATCCTTCCTGCGCGTCTATTATCTAGTGTTTGCGCACTGACGAGGTCTTGCTTCTATGTCCATCAAAGTGTACGAACAGATGTCCAGGTTGTATCCGACAAAACCAGCATCGCACTGGTCACATTTGAAGTTAAACACAACGCATTGTTGATCAATGAGCTGAGGCTTTGGTTCGCTTGCCGGGAACTCCTGGGCAATCTTGCGGCTCGTAGACACTGGTTGTACAATAGCCTGGAGCTTCACACTGAGATCTTTTAACTGCGATATTAGCAGACTCCTGGTCTTTAAAGGGTGTGACGACCCGAGTAGTGTTTTCTGTCGTAGATTTAGAACGCAATAAAGACTGCATGGTCAGCGACCCTTAAATTTAGGACGTTTTAAACAGTGGAGTCCACAAGTTGCTTGGGATACTTCAGTTTAGAGAACACAGACTTCAGTCGCTCGCACTCCTCAGTGAAGAAAGACCATGACGAAGACAGGCGATATGCGCGAACCAGCATAGTTGTCAGTAGGCCGCGCTTGTACCTATTATCGACATGACTGTGGTAATGGAGGAACATACCGCTGTTTGTTGCCTTCACGAACACTTGAGTTTCAATACGGGGCGCTCGGTTTTGGACCTCCATAGTGAACTTGATGGCGGGGTGGGCGTGATTGAGGGTGTTGAAAATTGGTATCGATTTCATATAAAAATATGCTATTCCATCGAGCAGTGTGTAACTTAAATGTACAAATACCCATCCATAAGTAATATAATATGAGCGCTATTGCTACTAATGCAACTTGTACAACATATGCCACATTAATTCTTATACTAATACCAATAGCAATACAAAAACTAAAAAAACTAATACTGCTACTTATCACACAATAAGAGCTATTAAATCATTAATCAAAAGATCATTAAAATTTTAACAAAAAGCAATTACTATGTCAGCAGATATTCTTTGAAGCCAGTAACAGTGGTCTGGGTTTTGCTAGTAGTTGAGAGGCTGTTCCATAGCCCGTGTAGCACCTCGATAGTGCAGGCTACGTTTTCTCAGAGAGTGGTCTGGGAATAAAGAGATTATGAGCCGAGCCCCTCAAGTTATAGGTACGAACTTGTGATGTTGTTTGAAAAAGTTCATGAAGGCGAAGAGGAAAGTGATCATTGACAACCTTATACATAGTAATCGCTAGCAATTAGTACGCCTTTCTTCAATTGTATCCCAGCCAAGGTCATCTAATAGACAAGAAGATGGCGTCATTAATAGTCAGAATTTGTTATTATACGAGCAGCCCTATTTTGTAGCTTCTGGAGTCTCTCAAAATGGCATTTTCCGATGCAACCCTATACTAGCTGGGCGACAATAGTCGAAATATGGAACAAACAGGACATTGTACATGTTAATTAAAGTATCGCGCGGTACTGACGCCCTGACCCGCTTTAGAATTGCCAGCTGATACTTTTTAACAATCTGATCAATTTGACGGTGCCGCCGTTAAAGTATTATCAATTTCGACCCCTAGGTATTTGTGGGTTCTGACTCGATCAACGGAATGTCCATTTTTTCTTACATCAGGTTGATGATTTAGTCGAGTCATCTTGTATTGAGTAGCGATAATGCCGGAATATTTGGTTTTCTTCACGTTAAGACTAAGTTAATTTGCTTGGAACCTGAAGACTGGATTTTGTTTAGATCAATGTTCAGCTTTATTTCTAGATCGGTAGCATCATGAGAAGTAAGGGCAAGACAAGTATCATCGTCATACAGTCGTGATCGAGAAAGAGAATTCCATTTAGTAAGCCATTATCCATTGTTAGAAACCAATCATTGGTTAAATCTAGTAGGGCAGTCAATGGAATGACAAGGTCAAAAACCCGGCTGAGCAAAGGCAAGTAAATCATACCTAATTGAAAAATCATATAACTGGTACAGGCTACTAACTCAATATAAAAGTTTGCCGACAATAGGCAAGGCAGATATGGGTCTATAGCTATTTGGATTAGTTTTGATATCATCCTTGTAAATAGGAGTGACTCTGGCTACCTTCCAATCATTAGGAAAAATACCGGTAGTTAAAGGTGATATCGATTTATGATGAAGGTCAAGGATGCAGAGACTATAGGTCCCGTCTCCTTTAACAGTTTAGCGTAAATGCCATCAAGACCACTTGCCCTGTTCAGCAGTAACGATTAAATCAGATTTAGTACGATATCATTAGACGTTTTAGTTAGAGAAGAGACATGATGTGGCAGAGGAAGAACATAGTCAGTAAACTTTGAGTTTGTGAGGGGAATCCCATTTGCTAAAATTTGCCCTAAGATACAGAAATGGAGATTTAGCCTATTACTGATTTCATCAGGGGTAGTGTAAATGGTATCGCCAATTTTTAGGCTATGCGGGATTCTGGTGGGGTGCGGTATTTTACCAAAAATGGTATTTATCCCTTTCCATGTGTTCTTAATGTTACCCCGGTTGTTCTTGAGAAACGAATTATAATATGAAACTTATAGCAGTGTTGACCTTAATTCTCAAACAACAACAGCAACAACTTTATTTGTACGCAACATAATATGGCAATATTAATATTAAACAAAGTAATTAACAAAAATATAGAGGAGTACTAGTTGCCCCAAATAACCATAGGGTCTAGAAAAAAAGGCAGCTATGCTTAGGTGATTTATCTACAACAATGATTTGGCCACGGTTAGATATAACGCATACACACCAACGCACATTCAAAGTCATACAAACACTGAGATCAAGAAAGCTAGCAATATATCAGAGCCGATCAAGAAAATATTAAGATTTCGTGGAAAGACATAAAGCTTATCATTGGAAAAACACAAGAGAGACAACTAGAATCAACGCTCTCACAATCAATTTGTCTATCACTAACTGGCCGTATTCCCAGTCGAATGGAAACTGGCCATAGTCTCGCCCATATACAAAGAAGGGGTGAAACGTGATCCTAACAACTACAGGCCATACTCTGTTTTGCCTGTTATTAGCAAAATAATAGTTTCTTATAATGTATGACCTCTTATCTGACACTCAGTCTGAATTTAGACCCGGACATGCCTCTCAAAATGCCTCTCTAGAAGCTACTAACGATTGGTACCAAACATAGATAGTGGTATGATACATGGCCGTACTTTTTCTCGACCTCAAAAAAGCTTTCGATACTGTAGACCACATGATCCTACTACAGAAACTTCAACTTTATGGAGTGGATTTAAATACTTTGAAGCGATTTAGGTCATACCTAACAAATCGTAAGCAGAAAACCTTTGAAAATGGCCATTTATCGCACAATTGATACTGGGACCGCTATCGTTCTTATTCTGGAAAAAACGATCTCCTTGCGTGCCCTCTATACTCTGTACCAAGAATGTAGTACGCTGACGACACGAGTCTTCATGTAAGTTCTACTGAATAATCCAACCGACGTCCAATACAAATTAAATAGTAACTACGCCGGGCTACACTTAGAAAAGAGTAGGGGACGTAGTTCCCGGTGTCGTGGTCTATCTCTACATGTATGGGTCGGGCGGTTGAGATCAATAATGGACTGATAGCGGCAGCCTGAGGCGCCTTATATAAGCTGACGTCCGATCTCACCAAATAGCCTGAGGAAACATTGTAAAATTGGTCCTGAAAAGCCCGAAGGGGAGTGTCCAATTCGTGCAATTACAATTACAATCTATTATTGGTAGCCATAACAAATTAGCTAACTTAAACTACCAATTTGATGTAAAAATCGGTGAAGAAAGAGCTAAAACCTAACTGCCGCTGGGTCTCCGAGGATGTGTAGGGTTATGTATAGCTATGTAGACCCGTGTAGGGTTATGTATAGCCATGTAGACCCGTGTAGGGTTATGTATAGCTTTCTAGACCCGTGTACGGCTATGTACAGCCATGTAGACCCGTGTAGGGCTTTGTATAGCCATGTAGACCCGTGTAGGGATATGTATAGCTATGTAGACCCGTGTAGGGCTATGTATGGCCATGCAGACCCGTGTACGGCTATGTATAGCTATGTAGACCAGTGTAGGGTTATGTATAGCGATGTAGACCCGTGTAGGGCTATGTATAGCCATGTAGACCCGTGTAGGGCTATGTATAGCAATGTAGACCCGTGTGGGGTTAAATATAGCTTTGTAGACCCGTGTAGGGCTATGTATAGCTATGTAGACCCGTGTAGGGTTATGTAAAGCGATGTAGACCCGTGTAGGGCTATATATAGCTATGTAGACCCATGTAGGGTTATGTATAGCTATGTAGGGCTATGTATAGCTATGTAGACCCGTGTAGGGTTATGTATAGCCATGTAGACCTGTGTAGGGCTATGTATGGCTATGTAGACCCGTGTGGGGTTATGCATAGCTATGTAGACCCGTGTAGGGCTATGTATAGCTATGTAGGGCTATGTATAGCCATGAAGACCCGTGTAGGGTTATGTATAGCGATGTAGACCCGTGTAGGGCTATATATAGCTATGTCGACCCATGTAGGGTTATGTATAGCTATGTAGACCCGTGTAGGGCTATGTATGGCCGTGTAGACCCGTTTAGGGTTATGTATAGCTATGTAGACCCGTCAAGGGTTATGTATAGCTATGTAGACCCATGCAGGGTTATGTATAGCTATGTAGACCCGTGTAGGGCTACGTATAGCTATGTAGACCTGAGTAGGGCTATATATAGCTATTTAGACCCGTGTAGGGTTATGTATAGCTGTGTAGACCAGTGTAGGGTTATGTATGGCTATGTAGACCCATGTAGAGCTATGTATAGCGATGTAGACCAGTGCAGGGTTATATATAGCTATGTAGACCCTTTTTGGGTTATGTATAGCCATTTAGACCCGTGTAGGGCTATGTATGGCCATCCGGGGGGGGGGGGGGGGTACTCCCTTATATGAGCTTAATGGGGACGTGCGGCCAGCCAGGGTATGTTTTTCGGGATTTTTGTCTTAAACAGGGCATCGAATTTGTCATTTTTTTTCTTAATCAGGGTATCGATTCATCAATTTTTGTCTTAAATGGGATATTTTTTCTTGGACGATAAATGGCAAAATTTTTACAAGCTCTTGTAAATTATTATTGTCTTCCGTTGACTTTGGCATTGATACCAGGCACATTAATTTCCACTGATTAGACAACAAGAAAGCCACACAATTTGTAACCGCAACTTTTAATCTATGTCTTAAACAGGGTATCAAAAATCAGTGTTCTGTCTTAAACAGGGTAGGAAAATCAGCGATATTTGTCTTAAACAGGGTCAGGGTATGAGGGGCCGGGCCGCACCTCCCCCACCCAGGAATATATCAAGTACCCCCCCCCCCCGGGATGGCCATGTAGACCCGTTTAGGGTTATGTATAGCTATGTAGACCAGTGTAGGGTCATGCATAGCTATGTAGACCCATGTAGGGTTATGTATAGCTATGTAGACCGGTGTAGGCTATGTATAGCTATGTAGACCCGTGTAGGGTTATGTATAGCCATGTAGACCCATGAAGGGTTATGTATAGCTATGTAGACCCGTGTAAGGCTATGTATAGTTATGTAGACCCGTGTAGGGCTATGTGTAGCTATGTAGACCAGTGTAGGGCTATGTATAACTATGTAGACCCATGTAGGGTTATGTATAGCTATGTAGACCCGTGTAGGGCTATGTATAGCTATGTAGACCCGTGTAGGGTTATGTATAGCCTTGTAGAGCTGTGTAGTGTTATGTATGGCCATGTAGACCAGTGTATTGTTATGTATGACCGTATACAGATGTGTAAGGCTCTGTATGTTAATCAGTAAATATCCCTATATGAGGCTTTCTCAAACCACTATATGATAGTTACATGACGTATCTACGACAATGCTAGACAGCTCCGCTGGTTCAACGCTGGCTCAGACATTTTTCTTACACTTAATAATAATATAATAAAAATTTACATTTCTATAGCGCTTAATTAACCCGTCATGGACGGCTCTTTTTTTCCTTTTATTGCTGATTATTTTTAGTTCAAAATCGAAGTCTGATTCGCCCAGCCAAGAAAACTAACAACTGAAACAAACAAAACAAAACACAGTCAAGCCAGATCGTTACCGGGCTCTAAATCACTTAATTCGCCAATGCGCACGCTTACATGAAATACACTCCCATATGTATTAGCGACTACATCCTGTATGTAGCTCACGCTGTTCCAGAGACTACCCTAAATTACGATATGGATGAGCCAAAGGAAGGTACCCCTCCTCCTCCCCCTCCAATTCAGCGGTAAAGGCGGCAGAACGGCCTCTGGGGTACTAATCTTCTAGAAGCTTTAAACCCAAAGGGACCTTCGGCAGGCTGATTACGTTCGGCCTTTCGGGGGGCCATGGCCTCCCACAAAATCAACAAGTTAGCAAACCAACACTGGTTCTTAGTAAATGACTTCCAAAGCAGCATTTTAGCGAGTCGCACAAGAGTAACTAAGGAACTTTTCCGGTGTTGTCTCGCGCGCGTCGATAGGAAGTACAACAGAATACGTGGCCAAAAGTCTATTCTATCTAATCTAAAATATCTATTAAATATAAATAAATTGATATCAAGCTAAATACTAAAATGATTTAAGCCAAGCTGTTCTTTAAAAATAACATTAAATAAACTCTACTTCTAAATTATAAAGATAACTTATTCCAAAGTTTGCAAGCTCTAACTAAGAAGGACTTTCCACCTTCTGTCTCGCGTATATACTTAGGACAAACTAAGTTCAATTTAGCATACCTAGTATTTCTAGAATGGACTTGATTAGCTAGTGGAGCCGCACAATCAAATTCAGTATAATTAAGTGTGCTCCATTATCCATTCAGGACAGCAAAACATAAGCTTTCTTATCCGCGTTGTTTATTCTTGTGCCAAACTGGTCACACTTAGCTTTAAAATTTCCAGTGTTTACCAATGTTGGAATTTTCTCATGAGTTTTCAACATAATTTTTTCCAGGGTCGTAAAGAATTTACAGTGACCTTCGAGGGCTTGTGGGAAGCCTCCCAGGGGGCAGCCATTTGGGCAAACACTTCAGCCATTTAAGGGGGGTGCTGGTGGAGAACAGCACTCCCCTCTGTTTAAAGGAAAATGGACCCCCAGATGGGGGGATTTTGATGTGTATGTTTTGGGAAATAATTACTATAAGGTGAGTCCAGCTTCCATGTTCATTGTTTTTAAAACTTGTGAAAGTTAACCCTTATCTGCAGCCAGACTGGACAATATTACAGTATATCAGCACAAAATCCAGGCAAGATTCATATATGTAATCGCATGGGCCCCAGGGCAATTAAGGATTAATTTCACGAGTATTTTCAAAGTTTTCACAAAATTGCCTGAGACGCGAAGTGACGTTGGCAATTTGGAAAATACAAGTGAAATTAATCCTTAATTTCCCGAGAGCACTTGCGATTACTTGTTTATCACATAAAGGGCAAAATTTTGTACAAAGGACAACTTTCATGGTCTTGCCGTCGCGTAAACTTTGCCGGTTGTCATTAAAGAACAGGCTAGCAGTAACACGGGCAAAGCTTGCTATAATAGTAAGCAAAACACAGCAAGTTCAATTCACTCAAAGCAATTTCTTTACAATTAAACAAAACTTAGACAATCTAATTTTATTCACCTGTTTTGCGAAGTTTGCAACGGTGTGAAACTACTTCATCGATCGATGAAAGACGTAAACAAGTGTCGAAACAAGCTCTAAAAACTTCTTGAATCCAAAACTCTCCTTTACACTGTGAAAACTTAACGCAACAACACAATTTACGCTGTTTTTTACGCCGATAAGGTGACCTGTAATACTAATAGCCGACCTTAAGCAAAACGGAGAAATTACTTTAAGTTTGGCGGCCATGAAGTTTATGCTTCGTGCAACACCAGCCGTCCCAACTCAAACTTTTTTCAGGCTGCGAATCAATACATTTTTGGTCTGAAAAATCCTTGGAAAAGTCCTTTTGCTTATCCACCAAAAGACTGCGCTTTGTTGCCGTTGATTTTCTCCCACGTTAAGATGAAACAACCGTGTTTAGATCGAACTCAGAAGCAATACGTTTCTGAAATCCGTTTGAAGCCTGTTTGAAGCTGGAAACCAACTTAATGCAGGCGTACTCAGCCAATCAGCATCAAGTAATCATGCTCTCTTGATTACCAAAGTGTCCTTGTTATTAAGAAAAAATGCCCTCTTTCTCAGCCAGTCAGCGTTCAGTAATTTTGCCCCGCATGTGATAAACTGTGAAAACAGTCACTTTACAAGACAGAAATTGTTGTGGCTTGGTATATTTCCCTTTATAACCCATCCATTAATTTTTGATTGATTTTATTGGCTACTTTACGTTACGTGATCTAAATTGCCGGACAGGTATCACGCAATAACCCCCGCCCGCGTCGATATTTGTCCTCTGATTGTTTCCGTCGAGGAAAAACAGTCAGCCCAAGAATTTCAACTTTTCTTTTCTCTTATTTAATATGGAAGGAAACCAAACTGGTGTTACTGAGTCTAGCGATGATTACATTAAAAAAGCTCATGGCAAGTGCTGTTCCGGAAAGTACAATAAAGTCACTAAAATACGCTGTCAATGTCTTTGAAGGTGGAGAAAGTCAAGAGTAGACTTTTAATATTTAGTCCTACGTAAATTTAAACCGATTCATTTTACAAAATAAAGATTTAATACAATGTGATAACTAACTATAAAATAAACCAACCGTTCGCGTCCGACTTTAGCGTGGAGGAAGGAGACAAAAATTCCAGTTGCACTTGAACCATGTTGAAACCTTTTTTACGCAGAAACCAGAAAATTTAGTGGAAGGAAAACCATACAGTCGCAGCTTGGTCTGAATGCTCCTGAAAGTTTTGCAAATTCGGCATGGTTTAACACCATTCTCTACTTCGGAAAGAGAGGCCGTGAAAACCAACGCGAGATGAAACCCCAGTGACCTTTAGCTCAAAACAACAACAACCGGCTGAAGTACTTCATTTCAAGCGACAGAGCGACGAAAAATCAGTCCACCTTCAAGTGCTACAGATTTTACACATTCCGTGTTTCACAGATGTAAATTCTGAGACTGAAATACATTTCTTTCTAGTCAAGTTTATGAACAGTACGTCGGAATATATGAACCAAAAGCGCTAAGTTTTCGAGTTTTTGATCCAAGGGGCGTTACGAGAATTAAATTCAGTTGACAGCTTGTCAAATTTGGTCCAATCACAGTGGAAATAAAGTTAGTTAAACCAATCAAATTTACTTTGCTCCCTCACGTCAATCACCGCATTCGCCATCAGATCACCAATGGCTTTTTTATCATCAGTTTACGAGCGGTTTATTGCGAACTCAAAATTAATGGGAGGGTTATAAAATAAATAAACCCCTTTCTGGCTGCTGGTATGTCGGCTGATAATGTCCTTGGCTGAGAGATTGTCCTCAAAATTTCACATTTGCCCTCGAAGCTTCGCTTCTCGGCCAAATGTTCATTTTTCGGACAATCTCTCAGCCGCGGACATTATCAGCCGACATACCAGCCGCCTGAAGGGGTTTATTTACTAATTAGCAATAATTTTGGATATGCATATGGTAACTTGTGCACTCTACTCATTTGCATATCTGTTTTAACGTAGCCAAGATTCATTAAACATTTCTTTGTCTAACAGTTATAACAAAAGATTCACACTTCTCCCGGCTTACAATTTCACCCATGCCAGAAGAATCGTAACTATTAGAAACTTTCCATTTGAAACATCGGTTTAATACATACATGAAGTACATTTTGTTATGTGTATTGGCAGCGAACAAGAGACAACTTGTCAAAAGAAAAAAGGTGTTTTCCAGTTCCTCTTCCTCTGACGAAGATAAAAGTACAACGAAACAACGAAACTTAATAGTTTAAAAAAATCCTGTATTAAGCCGGATGTTGAACATCTCCACTAACAGTTGTATTATTAGGAAGCATTAATGCAAGCTTGTCCCTTGTGGTCAGGTCTATGAAAGTAATGCCATAATAAACGTCTATTTGCAAGTATCAGTCATGACTGTTTATAATTTAAACAGTAACAAACATCAGTTTTTATGGATTTACCTTTGTGTAGAGAACCAGAGTAGAAGTTCCTCTTCCCCTGATGAAGATAACAGTACAGTCAAGCAACCAGGTACGTGCAAGTTAAAATAATAGACTTGTGTTATGACTTGAAACACTTACCTTCACTTTGTTAAAATTTTCCAGAGTATTTCTACAGCTTTCTTTAAAGAAACATTACTATTTTCATTATCATTATCATTGTCATTATCATTATCATTATTAATGCGCACTTAACGCATATGGTGATGTCATAACCAAATTTTTTTGGCTTAATGGTTTTAAAACCACATGGCCATGGTGCTCTGCTGATACACTTAACACGTAGAGCTGAACTATAACATCATTTGTTTCAAAACTGGTGCAGGCTTGTTCCTTGTTGGAATGTACATTTATGTAAAAGAAGATTTTCTAATTGTTTTTGCAGCTTACCCAAGTGAAAGTCCTGTGTCCTGTGATGAAGAAGTTAGAAGCAATTTACCAGCAGGTACACTGTACTTGAAGAAAGCTCTTGAGAAATTGGATGGGGGAGGGTCATATCTTTTTTTGGCCCCTGAAAAAGTTGGGTCATGAAAAACTAGGCAGTGAAGAAAAGGGAGGCTCACAAGTTTATGCACAAATCATAACAGGCATTATTTTAATGTTACAATGTGGCACAAATGGCTAAACCATATAGAAAAGACACTATAAATTCATCATGCTGCACTTGCAAAATGGTTACATTTCTTGTTCTTTTTCAGCTTGCACATGTGTTAATTTGCTTGTAAATAACTTGCTTCAGTTTCTAGTCCTGGCAAAGTGAGCGAAGACAGGACAGATAATGTGGACAACGCTGCTGACCTGAAGAATGCTGATATGCTACATGTAGATTGTCTTACCAGCAGTGTACACTTCCCAATAGACATAACAACGAGTCAAGAGATCTCTTTTATGAATCAGAGTAATTGCATATCTGCCGAGTCCTTACAACGATTTCAGAAATGGAAACCTGGCTTAGAACCTAAAGACTGCTGGTTGAATGATGAGGTGAGGTGTACTAAAGGCACATTTACACAGTTGTAGATTTACATCTTTTACAGAGCTTGACGTTGCGGGATCGCCAGCATGCCTGGATTTTTTTCACTGTCTGGCAACTAGCTATTTGCACCTGGTTGCCAAGCGGGCTTGGCAACTTGGCTTGGCATTCAGTCCACTCAAGGAATGAGTGGACTGAATGTCAAAATACCATGCTATACTTCTTGTTTTAATGCATGTAGCTTTTGAAATGGCGTTCTTGTGAGATACCCATTGACTTGAAGATGTGAAGTGAAATTAAAGTGTCTATACCGCCTACAGGGTTTTTATAGTTATGGTAGCTCTATACTGTGTAAAAAGGTATTCTAAGAAAAAAAATTGGATTCTGAGATTTTAGCCGCCTAAGATATCGCCTTAAAGTTTCTGCTTCAGCCACGCCCAATGAATTTGACCGTGAGTCAATGCAGAAAAGAGTCTGGGTTTCTGAATGGGTCGTGACGTCAAGTCAGGAATCACAATATCCTTCTAGTTTAGGTAATTGTTGTTCCAGTAGTGGTGAGGAGTTTTCCTCGCCAAAAAACAAACAAATTGAAGTTTGCGAAGCAATGCGGTCGTCAGGCAAGCAAAATAAAAGCATAAAGCTTCGAGATATTCCTGAAGTGACGTCATTCGTCACCAATCTAACATTACGCGGTCATCTTCATTGGGCGTGGCCAAGGCGGGAAATTTAAAGCTTGATTTTATGGCAAAAAGCATCGGAATTCACTTTTTGGGGTTTGAAGACATTTTTAGATGTTATAGAGATGATGAAAACCTAAAATAACTTTTTGGTGGTATAGACACTTTAACACCTTTCATTAACAGCATTCCATATTAGGGGTGGCGAATGGTCCTTCAAAAACTCTGGGTCGCAAAATTTTAGTCAAATTTCACAGGTCTCGCAGTCTCGTTTTTTTTAGCAGTTATGCAGGGCTTGAAATTAACTTTTTCGTTTGGGAGCCAGCTGGCGACTAAGAGAAAAAATTTGGTTGCCAGTCTGTAAATTTTGGTCGCCAACTTATTTTATATACAACTTACACAAAAGAAACCACAATTTTAATCGTAACTTTGCATGCAAGAAATGTCACAATTGAAGAGCGAAAACAATTAGAAACAACACGAGTAACACCTAGTCATAAAGCTACCGTTGTTCTCAGGTGATATGTCTCTGGGCCGAAGCTGATGGTTGTCTCCATAGTCATTTTAATGCACCAGTCAAATCAAAGCTTAAACATCCCCCCGGGCATACCCTGGGCATTTAACGCCTCTTCCTGCCCGGGAGGGAGGGTATTTGATTACCATTCATAGGGGATGGGGAATTTGATCACTAGCCTCGATTTCATGTTACGAGTCGCACTGATTCCACGTTGGTCGATAGATCATGGCCGAGACAGCAGAGACAAACATTGATGAATTCAGAGGAAAAGATTGCATATCGTGGTGGATTGGATGAAAACCAAAGGCCTACACAAGCTGTGTTCTGTATTTGAAGGTGTCTAAGAACGATTTATGTCTATCATATATAAATATGTGTTGTCTAATAAGTATGGGTTATTGACCAAGTGCGAGCTCAAGATTGCTGGATATTGGCCAAGTTTATTTATTGCGTGTTTATAAATTCACAAAAAAAGAATGAGGCCAATATCCAGCCATCTTGATCGAACAAACTTGGTCAATAAAGGATTTGTTATATGGCTTTCGGGGAAATTTTTCTTGCAGGATACAGCGGGTAGTCCCGAGTGGGCAAGATGGCTCCATCTTGCCCGCTCAGGTAGCCAATCACAGCGCGCGATTTGGGTCATCTTGCCCGCTCGCGGAGCTAGCCATATAATAAACCATGTTAGCATGCACAGCCTCAGATGCAAAAGAGAAGCTACTGAAAAGTTAAGACAGTAATCTGGTAATCTTCCCGGGGGTTGGGGGCATTTGAACAGCTTTTCGGCCCAGTGAGGGGGGAATTCGAACAAAATTTTTCCAAAAATTCAAATGCCCGGGGGTTGCCCGGGGGGATGTTGAAGCTTTGATTTGACTGCTACATAGATGAAGCGAAACATAAAAAGTTTTTTAAAGTCCGTAGTATTCATTGTGAGACAAACATGGGTCCCTGCATATTTTCCCTTTGCTACTTCAATTCTTTGAACTGCCGTTCTTTATTTTCAACTTGCTTTTCTAAATGCATTTCGCTGGCGACAAACGCCATGCTTGGCATACCAGTCTCCGACCGGGAGAAGAAGCCGCTGAAACAATATGGTGCACCGTAAACATGGTATCAATGTGTCAAAATACATTCAATTTTTTCGATATATTCAGACGTTATTTTACTGGGAATGGAAAGGCGAATTGTATACCATATCCTAATAAAAAGATTAAAAACAAAAGTTTTGCTGTGGTTTTCTTTAGTTATCGGACAAAACACGAGTCGCTAGCTGGTTCTGTCCTGGTGTACGGGCTCACAAGGGAATAACCATTGTTCTTTCTTTGTTTAGGAGTCATTGGTTAGCTGTTGTGTATTATTGTTTGATCCTTTGTAGCGGCTCTTGTGAACTGGTACACGAGGACAGAACCCGCCTGAAAATTTAGTCACCAGTGCTCAATTTTTGGTAGCATTGGCGACCAGTGAGTCTCAATTTTGAGCCTTGTTATGTGCGTCTGGCAGTCTCGTTTTTTTGTACGAAGATTTCTCAGAGTCTTAATCTTTTTTTTAAGGCTAAGGGTCTCGAAGTCCCAATTCGTTTGTTTTTTTTTTAAATGACGTCTTCTCATCACTTGATACTGAACTTAATTAAAGTAACTTTCAATTTCCGAGAAAGAGTCAGTCCCAACTAAATTGTCTGAATTCCACCAAAAGCTAGAAAACGTACTGCAACGTCATTTTGGCACCAGAAAAAAACAGTCATTTTGTTCTAGGTATAACTATAATGTAGTGTTATAGTCGAATTTCCAGTTCCAGCTAGTACACAGAAGTTGGCCAAAAGGCTAAAAGGGGAAGGAATAAGCCACCCACAACCCAGGATAGTTCATCGTAAAACCCACGAAGTCGGAGTACTTATCTTTTGCCACCTGTGGAATTGTGTAAAAGCAAGTATTCCTAGTAAAACAAACAAGTTACTACTACTCACCTAACAGTGCCTCGTACAGGGACAATTGAATAAGATATTTCCATCACTCATCATGTAATTTGTTAAGTGGTCATCTGGAACCGTTTTAATAAGTTTTAATTGTTCTCTCACGCACGGTTCTCAATTTATCTAATCTGGCAAGTTCTAAGACTGAGTGTTAACGTCTTTTAACCAAACAGCTATAGCGAGCTATAAGTTTGAAACAGTCATAGAGGGGCCAACACAGTCCCTCCTATGAGGTTTTACGGTAGCGGCACGTAGGCCTTAAAAGTTTTGCACTGACGATTGTGTCTTTAAGCGATTTAACTTTTTGAAGAGGTCATAGACAGGCCAACATAGACTCCACTATGTGGTTTTACGGTAGCGGCACATAAGTCAGGTTGTGTTTTGCTGGGACAGGTAGAGAAATTATCAATTCCAACCCCATGGCAAGGAAAAGTTGGATGACCATCCTCTTGTACTAAGTTACCTGCGGGTAGGATTAATGGTGTTCCCTTTTCATTGGTCCCCTTTGGTAGGAGAAAAGCCAATTTTGATCCACGCTCTTTCATAGCTCGGAGTCAGTTGTGTTTGCTTGTAAGGATTTTTTAGATTTATACAGTTATGGCGTTTTTATGTCACTTTTTTTCTACATTTTCTTGGTTTGTTCCATATGTAAATTAAACTGAAATAAACAAATAAATAAGACTTATACTATGCTTAATTGACTCTTAATCAACTAGTTCTTAATTTGAATTAACTTTGTTTTCCAGAAAAAAAAAAAAATTTGAATATTAACTTTCATTTCCTGTATATGTAGCTGGTGGTTTTGATTTCCCCACTTTCAACGCGATCGAAATCGATAGAGTATATTGTACATGTAGTTTTAATATTTTGACCTCTTTGTCGACTTCTGCCATCTTGAGCAAACAATCCCAGCTAAAACCACCATCAATGCAACTTCTGGCCTAGACCTTTCATAGCTAGCTATAGTTACTGTAGCTTGAGTAATGTCCAGGATTGAACGCAGCTACGAAAACTGCGAAATTTACAAAAATTCGCCATACCACTTACAAAATCAACAAAATTTATTCAAAAGGTTGCAGGGAAGCCCTGTCCAAAGTTACGAAAATTGCGAAAATTACGAAATTTGCGAAAACCGCGAAATTTACAATACAGGGAAGGCCCATCGAAAGTCACGGAAATTACGAAATTTGCGAAAACTGCGAAATTTACGATAATTCACCATACCACTTACAAAATCAACGAAATTTATTCACAGGGTTGCAGGAAGGCCCATCGAAAGTTACGAAAATTGCGAAAACTACGAAATTTACGAAAACTGTGAAATTTACGATAATGCGCAATACCACTTACAAAATCAACGAAATTTATTCACAGGGTTGCAGGTAGGCCCATTAAAAGTCACGAAAATTGTGAAAACTACAAAATTTACGAAAACTGTGAAATTTACGATAATTCTCAATACCACTTACAAAATCAACGAAATATATTCAAAGGGTTGCAGGGAAGGCCCATCGAAAGTTACGAAAATTACGAAATTTACGATAATTCGCAATACCACTTACAAAATCAACGAAATATATTCGAAGGGTTACAAAAAGTGCAAAATTTGCTGAAATTCGCAAGACCATAGACAAAATCAACTAAATTTAGGGAAACTGCGATATTTATGAGAATTCGCTAGTCCATCAATGAAATCGAAGGAAATTTTTCAAAGGGTCAGATGAAAGTCCTTGATGAAAATAACCCAAATTGTAATATTTACATGTAGGTCAATTCACAAAAGCATGGATTATATCTAATGTGTCTTTTGATAGGCCTAAATAGTAAATGTAAGATAAACCAAAACATTAAAGTGAAGTATATTTCACCCTCACCCCACATCAAACTAGAATTCCATTCAAATTATTCGCTTTATCCCTAGTGGGACAAGCAAGGTCAATTAAACCAAAAGTATGAACATTTCATGATTATTGACTGTTTGCAACAGTGGAATGTCCTTTAATAGGGGCGTGGACGTTCGGAGAACTCTTTGTATGTGGAAATAAGTTACGTTTTTCAGTTCTCATGGATTACAACGTGCAAAAAAGGTTATTCCACGGAAGCTTTCTGCAAATTTGCAAAGTATTTCCAACACGAACTTTAGTATTTACTATGAAACTCACAGATCCACGCAAAACAGGGTAGCCACTTAATATAGACTTCTCTGAAGTGAAGTTTCCATAGCCTTTAATGAAGGTTGCCAATAAAGAATGCAGCATACAGATAGGTATGATGATTTCTGCAACTACAAATATGGAGGGTGTAAACGCGAAGGAAATTGAAATTGAAATTAAAGGCAACGAAGTGAAAGTAAATCGACAAAGCGATTACTTACAAGCAATCTGATGGTCCCTAGTACAAACGCTTCATAGGTATGCCGATATACACAGTCATTATGCACAAAATTAAGAAAAAGGAAGGACTTGAACACTAAGGGAATAAGCAACATGGCGTCCGAAGGTCATACCGCTGACCTTTTCGTATCAACAGGCATACCGTCATGTTAGAGTCGCGAAATGTCCTTTAAGACGGTAGGTTTGAATTACTCTTTTGTGACCTTTCCCAAAGCTCGCTTTAAGATTAGAGTTGTTTTAGGACAATCTTTATACGTTGCGACGAGTTTGTAGAATGGTGGAATATTTTTCTTCCGCCAAAGATTGGCGTACGCTAAAATTAAACATAGCTGAAAGCACTTTCGAATAAGATGCTTTAGACTGATGTATGCTTCGAATGTTCGATTCTTGAGTCCCTTGATACAAGCCAACTGAATATCACCCTTTGAGTACGGTACGGTAAATGAGTAACCCGCGATAGGTTGCGTCTGCGACGCAGGCTGGGAAATACTTGTCCAAAGTATGCTTTCGATGCTCATTTTATTCTGCATAGAACGAACGCTTTGAGAACGAACCATGACAGTATGTTGTCCATTCTTGTGTTTCATTAATCTCACATCGGTCGTGACTTTTCCCGACACTGGCTTTAACTAAGGTTGGAGGAGTTTTACAACAATCTAATACGCCACGTGTTTGTAGAATGGTGGAATATTTTCCTGGCGCGCTTTTTAATCTCAGAGACAGGCGTGCGCTAAAATATCGCTGATAGCGTTTTAGAATAATTACTTGTTGATTGAGTGCTTCGCTACACGGCTAATAAAAGGTGTGTTCAGTGGAATGGAATATTCTCCTCTCGCTTTATCTTTTCATGGACACGCGCGCTTAGTAGAAGGTAGAATAAATACTCAGGCAACAAGAAACGCTTATCTCGTGTTATGTTTTGCTTCTGTTATGTTAATTTCATATCATTCCGCTCACTTGGTCTCACTTTCCCCTTAACCCGTTTTTAATACGATACTCGGTCAACAACAAATGCCTTAGAACGAGAGAAACATACAGCTTTTTATCTTGTTTTGTGTGTTACATGTATACGGTAATAATATATTTTCATCCCGCTAAATCGTTCCAGAGAGAACAAAAACATGCTTGTCGTCTTTGGCGGTCCTTTTGTGTCATGTTAACTGCGAAAAAATCGCAAATTTTGTAAAATCCGCAGGTCGGCACTAGTAGGTGGAATTTGCATTACAAAGAAGTGCAAAAAATCGCAAATTTCCCAATGACTTATTGAAAAATCGTGAAGGTAGCAAAAAATCGTAAATTTTGTAAATTTTGTCAAATCCGCAAGCCGGTGCTTGCTGGTCGATTAGCATAAAATTGTAAATTTCAGCACAACGTACCGAAAAATCGTTGAGGCAGCAGATTTTTGTATATCTTGTAGAGTTTAACGAAAAATCGCAAAATTTGTAACTGCGTTCAAACCTGGACATAAGTGTGTAGCTTATGGTAATAGAATCGAAGCTGGATGAATAATGAACCACGAGTCGGACCTAACTGGCCAAGCATTCCAGGGTTGTTTTCGGGAGGCTGGGATTGAAGTTTCATGGATGTCAGCACATTGAATATAAATACAAGCATTTATAGAGTACTTACGTGGTTTGTGCTTTCGCTTCCGATGGGAAGAAGACTTTTCTCCATTTCGGTTTCCTCCATGAATTTAAGGGGGGAGAAACTTAACTACAAGAAACTATAAGTCTGTTGCTAAGGAAATCTCAAAACCGCTTTTTCTTTGGCTCCTGAAGTCCAATGGGCATCAAAGTTTACCCTGTTTGTTCGATTCACATTTTCTTTAAATTTTTCGAACTGCGCCCATATTTGGTATGTCACGTGACCACAATAGAAAACGTCTAAAACTCGGACTGAGTGGATCGTTTTCGAAATATAACAATGCACTTTGTTAAAACACGGCATTATCTACAACTTGTAGTATGCATTTGAGGAAATGTACAATATTTCGAAAATTATAGATCTTTAAGAGGCTATAAAAGCACTTAAAGATCTATAACTTTCGAAATATTATACATTTTCTCAAACGCATACTACAAGTGGTAGATAATGCCGTGTTTTAACAAAGTGCATTGTTATATTTCGAAAACGATTTGATGCTGTCAAGTTTATCTTGGGGCACTTCAATTCACATTTTGAGAGTGTCTTAAACCAAACCGAGAAAGGGCATGCGTGTGGAAGGTGCCCAGTCTTTTGACAGGGAAGATTCTAAGCAAAGTCTTTGAAACAAGTTGCCAAGCTGAAGGAAGGCGATAGAAGCGGTTGTGTAACCCTCTTTCACGCCTCCGAAGTCATCGAGATAATTATTACAGCAAAACTTAAATTCTGATTTAAACATGTAAGCTATGGCTGATGTCTCACGCTGACAGGCCATGGTTGCAGACCTCAGCCCGAATGGTAAAACAAGATCAAAATAGTAGTTGTCCCTCCATGTGTAACCGAAAAACTTGTAGTCCTTTGGGTCGACGGGATTTGTCTATAAGCTCGTTTTCGGTCTTTTTTTGTACAAAAAAGATCCAGGGCCTTTGGACTGGATGAGATTTACAAAGTCTGCTGAACGAGAAAGAGTTGAGGACGTTCGCTCCCATTGCTACTGCTCATCTCTAGTGCGTACGCTATTCTGGTCACGCCCGTGCCACATCATTTTCAAGCGCGCGCACTGAGTCGAAAACTCAACAAAATATAGAGCTGATGACCTTTCCGTTAACTTGGTGTGCCAATATTTTTGTTGGATGCTTGGTGACCCCCACTTTGTTCGGCAGATCACTTCCTTTTCAGACTCTTTCCATTATACTAAAAAACAAAAAAAATGATCTGCGTGTGGGAAGTTTTAATTATTTCTCATATACTATTAAAAAAGGGTCGAATTGGTCCATGGATACAGTTGTGCGTGACTTAGAAGTTGTATTTTTTAAGGCTAATTCTAGCTGATTTAATTATGTAGCAAAGATCTATCAAATAGGCCTATATAAGCCATGTTAAACACTCTTAGCTTAGATATGATTCTTCAACTTAAATAATTATATGCCGATAGTAATGAATCCGGCCAGAATTGCCTCGAATGACTGAAAATCCTAGAAATGCTATGGTCTGAGCTACGCCTAATCTTCAAAACGAGTTCGGTGACCCCCAATTTTTTTTACGTTTTTTATCTAATCTTATCATTTTCTACCGTCAGTTAAAGTTTTAAAAAAATCTGTGCGTGGGAAGAAGAAAGGTATCTTTGGGTATACCATCATTGATGGAACGCCCAGGTGGAAAACTAAAGTATAAAACAACGCGGCGTTTGGTTTTGTCTTTGCCCATTGTTTGCAAAGGGGACGTCTGTAGTCTTGAAGGGATGGGATTGTGTTTAAATGGACCGGCTGTGGCTTCGTGGGACAGTTCAGTTTCGAAATTTACGGCTGAAGAATGATTGGAATTGAAGGGTTCGTGGTCGGACGAAAAACGGTAATTTACTGGCCAACCATGAGCTAAGAATAGGGCGACTTCGGAGTCATGATAGTTGGTCAGACCGGCTTGCCACGCGGGTAAATTCAGACGGGACGGAACGACAATACGGGCACCAAAGGCATTTGGCTGAGTGTGTTTGCGACAAAGGATGTGTCTCATGACAGCAGAATGAGAAGCGGAGAGATAAAGTTGCCCACGAGGCAGAGTTTAAAGTTGAAGCGCATTTTGCTTGAACCGAGAGAGGGGAAGAAGTACGCAGCCGGTGAGGAAGGACACTTGACGTTGTCTGTATCTGGCTGGTGGCCTAGTCAGGCCGAGCTGGGACTTGCATCCGGTGATGCGTTTGTGCTTGTCGGTCGAGTAGGGCAGGAAGCGATTGTATGGTCAAGCAGTTTGCAATACGCACACATGCTCGGCGCCAACCAGGTGAGATTGGTTAGAGCAAGTGCCAGTTCGGTTCCATTCTTTACAATATCTTTTAGGTGTAAACCCTGGCAGACGAACTGTGGCCTGGTTCTGTTGCTTAGAAGCTAAAGGCAAACGATCGGATTCTGTGATATTAAACCGCTCGAGCTCCGTGAAATCATCTTTCCAGGAAGCTAAACCGGCCTCGATTCAATCGAGAACGGCCGCATGAAACGGCAGAACTCAAAGCCATTTGTACTTGGCTGCCAAACGCATCAATGCCATTAAATTGGTTAACGTGAACTCCTGTTGCTCGTTCCTGGCAACCCGCATAATATCTTAATAGCCATACACGAATTCGGCCAGAGACAGATGCTTGAATTTCTTTTTTGCTAATCTAAAAGGGACATGTAAATCCGATAATTCTTGGAGAGCCACTATTCTAACATTGTGATCAAACTGCCCCAAGGACTTACCAGCGTTTGGACTGTTGATAACGACGGCACAGTTTCAGGTTTGACGAGTGGTGACGTGTGTTGGCCTTGATTTGAGCTTCGAGCTCAACTTGAAGTTTCTTGATCTCCAACTTGTTGCTCGATCTAGAGTGTAAGGAGTCGAAGGTCATCGCTTTGTTTGTCACGGTTTGCGGGAGCGGGAGGTTCGCTGAGAGGTCTTGCACGTGGCGTTTCGTCAAGGCTGATGGCGGTCGCATCTGGATCAACTTGTTTTGTTTCTTCGGTGTTTCCGACTGCTCGAAGCAAAGGAATGTCAAATTGAAATTCCGAAGGTAAGGCCGGTGGCTTTTTTGATCTTCTCCCGGCCGCGGAGGCCATCGGAAAGTTGGAACGTTTGTTAAAAGGCGATGAAAAACAGTGGCAAAAATCCGAACGAACGAAGAAACGATGAGGGAACGCGAGGGGAAGGGATGGCACTGGTAATGCACTGGTAATGCCATATTTTAATTACTGTAGTGCCGTATGGGGTGATATCAATAAGGGACTAGCAGACAAACTTCAAAAGCTGCAGAATAGGGCTGCTAGAATTTTCACCTATTCTAACTATGATGTTCGCTCAAGTGTTTTGTTGGATGAGCTTGGCTGGGAAAGGCTAGAATATGTAAGACTTAAACAGTTGGCTGTGACTATGTATAAAATCCATAATAATCTTTCCCCAGCGTATCTGAGGGGGATCTTTACCAACACCTCAAATGTACATTCACACAATCTCAGAAATTCTGAGATGAATTATTATGTCCCCAGACCCAGAACTGAGTCTGCAAAAGTTAACAAAGTTTAATACAAGGACGCTCCGCCCCGAGGTCCAACCCCTTACCCTTTTATATACCATTTTGGCAGAAAAGGCACCCCCTTTTATATACCTTTTATGGAAAAAAGGAACCCCTTTCACATACCTACTTTAGGAAGTGTTGCTCTCATTTTCATGTACGTAGTGCTTAATAAATAAACTGATACAGCCATAAGGGGCGTCTATTCGAAATATCATAATTAAAGGCCCTTTTAAATACCAGATGACCGATTTCCCTACCCTTTTATATACCTCAACCTGTGAAATCCCTACCCTTTTATATACCTGAAGCCTGAAAAAGGTACCCCTTTCGGGCGGAGCCTCCCGGTATAGGCCATTATAGGGAGTAACCCTCCCGGGGTGAAGTTTTGGGAAAAATAATCCACTTCACCCTCCTTCATAGGTTAGTGGCAACGTAGGAGACTGATGGCAAAGTCGGGACTCTGAACCACCCAAAACCAGCAGGATTTTTTTTTTTCGTGAAAAGCGAATTCAGTCGCTAAATACAGGCTCGTGGGACATGAATTTCTCTATACTATGAATCGACTGAAGCATCTCCAGCTAGCAATGCGAAGCCATCAGGCTCTGTTACTTGTGGAAGTATTCATGAAGGTCATGAATGGTTTAGTAATGAATATTTAGTTAAGTTGCTTTGTTTTGGAGGTCCCAGTGGGCAGTTTGCTCTCCAGCATGGCGGTTTTTGTACCATGTGATCGTAAACTGCAAAGGGCCCATTTCAGGCCTAAATAGGTCAAAATGTTGATTTCATTTTATGGCGTGACAGCAAGCATCTTGATTTGTTATGGCATTAGAGCCATATGCTAGCGCGCGCTCTGATTGGCTAATTTTTTATGAAAAAGTTGACAAATTGACGTCAGTTTTTTATGCGTCTGTCCTGTTATTGATCATGAATTTCGTCATAACATTGTCAAAGTAGCTGTGGATCCACGAGGCGATAGCCGAGTGGATCCGCAGACTACTTTGACAATGTTATGACGAAATTCATTGTCAAGAACAGGACAGACGCATTAAAAACTGACATCAATTTGTTTTTTACGATAACAAATTGTCGAATTGCCCGCTGTCGCTCGCTGACGCGTCGCATGAATTTCAAATTCATGTGTCTGTCCGCATATGGACAATAAAATTTAACCAATGAGCGCGCGTGAATTTCTGCAGTTCATAGAGATGGTTCAGGCTGACGTCATTGCACGTGCACGTGTCGGTGAAATTTCTTGTCAGCAAAAGTTTTTTTTCGCAACTTTTTTCGAGTAAAACTTAACTTTAGCTGTTACTAATGGAAAGTATTATGCAAAATATGAATTAGGGTCTCTCGATGACTTTGAAGATCTAGAAAACCTCCCCTGAAATTTTTGCAGACACATCGGAAGCGTCGAAAGATCAGCAAAGCGAAAGTGCTACCGGTGAAAACAACACGTGCACGTGCACGTGTCCGTGAAATTTCTTGCCAGCAAAAGTCTTTTCTCGCAACTTTTTTCGAGTAAAACTTAACTTTAGCTGTTAATAATGGCTAGTGTTATCCAACATTTGAGTTAGGGTTTCTCGATGACTTTGAAGATCTAGAAAATGTGTCTGAAATGGTTGCAGATCAACAACGCGAAAGTGCTACCGGTGAAAACAACACGTGCACGTGCACGCGCACGTGTAGCGAAAAGTGCTGCCAGTGAAAACAACACGTGCACGTGCACGTGCACGTGCAGAATTTGCAATTTGATCAGTGCAGAAAAAGCGACTTTTCAGCGTGAAAAATGTCTTGCTATGTTATAAAAGCAATGGACAAAGTCTAGTGTGCGTCCATCCAATTCGGGATGCACTTGATAGTTGGGAGAGCACTTAGGTAGCTAGTCCAGTCCCTGAACTCTCCTTTCTTCCCGCCCTCTATATAGGGGCTGAACCCGGGTGGGCGAAAGAAGAGTCCAGGATAACTTGCATGCGCATGCTCAGAACGCCGCCATTTTTTCCCCCCAAATCGGGGGAAAAACCATATTTGGAAGTACTAACCAGATTTGGGTTGTGGCGCGATTTTCTGAATAATGATACACAAGCAACAAGTCAGTGGGATTCACCAGTGCCACGTTAAACCACATTCGATTTGTTTTTTACCACAATATCAAA
>JAHPZR010055679.1:0-2500 GCA_019787425.1 Platygyra sinensis | reverse complement strand
AAAATCAGATTTATTTCAAAGCCAGGTGGGAACAGTTAAAAACAAATAAAATACAATTACAATTTTTTTCTCCTGAGAACAAAAGGAAAATCGATCTATCGGTAGTAAGAAGCAGCGACGAAACAAGTTTTTCAATGGCCAGGTGAAGATAGGCTGACAAACAGTTGGAAGAAAATGATAAATATGTATAGTTGGAAGAGTTAAAGTGTAGATAAATAAAGAGTATGAGTAAGTGATTATCTACCAATACTAGTCAGTGTCGTGTTAGGTTGAAGAGCGGCACGGTGATGACGTCACCAAAATATCTGAACCTAATGTTTGTACCAAGTCTCCTGGATTGTTTGTCGTCCTATACATTAGGGTGCACACTCCTTTACACATTATCTTTGTTGCGTTGAAAAAGCTGTTTTCGTTCTCTCACAATCAAAAAATTCAACACCCACAAATCAGGGGAGGGGAGGGGAAACAGGGAGTGTGCGTGGGGTGAGGGGTAAGCGAGGAGAACTGGAACGAACTTTAGTGATGTTGATATATATCCCAGGATTCTTAGATGTTTTACTTGGTAGCATCACCTTAAACAAGATCTACAAAAAAGGCCCTGCCACTGAGTGACTATGTAATAAACATTAGGTTAAGATAATAATAGTGTCGTCATTACCTGTATTATTTCTTAACAGCATTAGTATTCATAACAAGGTCGACTATTCACTGAGTTCCTTGCACAGATTACACTGAGTTCTGTATGTAAAAGACTTACTTATTCATTGATTAATTCTGTTCCCTTTATATTGTGTGGCTTAGGAGATAATAAAATATGTATATACATTTGTTTAGCTTGAGTCGTTCCCACCCGGCAAAAATTAATTCTAGTGCCTTCGACGGAAAATCCGTCGAAGGCAGCCCAAAAGTCGGGCTTTCATTTTTCCCTTCTTGATCTTGACAAGCTGGGGACAAATTAAGAGATAATTATAGTCAGAGATAAAAGTTGCATACATTTCGGAAAAAGATAGACTTGATGCAGAGTAAGTCGTGATGCAGTGAAAAAACTTTGCCTGCATACATTTTTAACTCTCTATAAGCTGTGTATAATTACACTGAACTTGCATTTTATAAACAGGACTTTATACTCACTTTGCTTGTAAGGGCCTCGAAATCTTTCTTCAGTTCAAAAAGTTCGCTGTGAAAGACAAACAAAAGAAATTACATGAATTTTCTGTCGCATTTCAGTTGCATCATGAAATCTCGCCTTACTGTTACCTTGTTATTGAACCTCGTGAGCATACGCGATACGCCCTTGCACACTTAACACAATTTTATGTCCGCATCTTACTTTACTTTTATATTGCAAGCATTTTCTGGCCAAGGTCTGCATTCTGAAATTCCGACATGTCTAATTCTTTATAAATGATTGTATTTAATTGTAAGTCTTTGATACATCCTTAATATTGAGCGACCCGAAGACCCGAAGCATTAAATTCGCCAGTACTCATTTAAACACCTGGGTGTAAAGAGGTAGTGTGAGAGCGAAGAGTCATCCCCAGTGACACCGAACAATGCGCAATTGCATCCAAGACATCTGGGAACAAAACACTCTCAATCTTTCTTTCACTTTGGCGCCTTTTGTAATATATTTTGAGAACCATGCGTTTCTTTGCCTTCATAAGGACATGGTGTCCTCCTTTTCTCTGACTGCAGTCGCAGCATAATCATTTGATCCTAACAAATCTTGTGCGCAACCACATCTAACAGAGAGGTTTATGCCCCTCTTCTTCTGTTGTCATAGCTACTTTCTCTGATTACAAATCTTTTGGCTGCAAAATGTACTTTTCCGAACGGTTTTGATTGTAACTATAGCAGCTTTATCAACATACTAATTCACCATTAGCTGGCGTTTTTGAACAACACTCTGTGCTGGTGTTATAATGTATTCTCCAAATGAACTAATTATCTGCCGGCTACTACTATCGATCTGTATTTTGTATTTAAAACGTTTATCTCCATAAATGTATAATTCTTTTAACTTACTTGTCTTTCTGTGTAATCTTCATCTTGGCCTGGAAGATATGAAATAATGAATATAATATGTTTAAAAATCAATTGCTAATTAACAATATTAATTAGACTACGAGCCCGAGTTTTCCACGAGCAGAAAACGAGGGCGAGTAGTCTAATTGTTTTAGTATAAATTTACCGTAGTCTCATTGCATAAAAAGAAAAACATGTCAAGTAACGCGTAGAAAAGAACTGTTTTATTATGTTACATCAGCCGGGTTCAAACGTGATGCGCGATGTGCACTGATGCGTAACTGTCTTTCTATCAGCAGATAGAAAACGGATTCACAATAGACTACGGTAAATTTATGCTAATAAGACGTATCACAGTACAAGATAGCTTCAGATTATTTGATAATTTGTAAGGCATGTTTGCGTGTAGGCAATAATGGAAGTACGTGTAGGCAATACTGCCGATACACCAAATCCCCCTTGGGTATTACCCCTT
>JAHPZR010055676.1:0-26904 GCA_019787425.1 Platygyra sinensis | reverse complement strand
GTAATGTTACGCTGATAACAGTCATCTTTCATGAAGAAGTCCCACTTTTGAAAAAAATATGTTTGTTTGAAGGCTATATCAGCAAAGATCGCAAAGACGTGTTTAATAGATTTGGCAGTTTTACAAAGTGTTACGCTGCTAGTTTGTGGCACCTATTTACAATGGTAGTCTGAGGAAAAACCTTTTTACAACAACGTTTAAATTATAAGCTTAAGCTTACGGTAAATTTCATTTGAATCTATTTTTTAAATTGAGGGGAAATTAAAATGTAATTTGCTATAAGAATGGGTCCAACACAGAAATCCTGAAAACCTTCTTCACAAACAAACTGACGATAAACTTGAAAACCAAATTTGAGAGTAGGCTTAACTTCTTGCCGAGCCATACAAAGACAACGCTTATCTGGCTTATCGGTTGACCGTAAGTTTTTTGAAGAAAAGGACTAAATAAAAGGACAACGGTAAATACCTTATCCAATCGTCGAAAAGGCTACATCGGGCCACTGCGTAAATCGCACATTCTTTGTCTTTAGTCATGCTCAAAGCACGGCGGGAAAATTTATGTGTTGTCGAATGCAGTCGCGGCGCGAATACAATCCCTTTCACAACGCTTTAGATACATCCAAAAAGCCGTCCATCAAGCCTTGATATAATTCTTCCCAGAGTGGCCAGTTAAAAATATTTTCACAGTCTAACACATCTTCAGGTGTTTTTTGGTAGCCGCTTCAGTGCACGCCTATTATTTCTATTTCTCTATTGTAACCGTTTTCTCCATTTTTACTTTGCTTCAGTGTTGCCCCTGAAGAAGGTTAGTCATGTCTCGCAATGGCATTAAAAGTTACCCTTTTCGGCCATCATTTTGTTTCTTTGCCTTATATCTACCTTTTTTATGGGATATATAACTATATATATGTTATTGGCCGGCTGGGAGGTCCGTATAGGGAAAAACTGTGAACGAGGTCTTGAAAATGCTGCCCGAGGCCGCAGGCCGAGGGCAGCATTTTCAAGCCCGAGGTCACAGTTTTTCCCTATACGAACCGACCCTAGGCCGGCCAATAACATTTTTATCTTTTTTTTCTTGCCGTTAACTGGCTTACAAGTGCGTTTGTTTACGCAACTTTGCCATTGAATCGGCTTACGCGACGTCTACAAACCATTCGCAAACAATCTAACGAGCGAATGAACGAGTAAATCAGATACTATACGAAGGAAGATGTATTAAAGAACAGATTTATTTCGAACTACTTTATGTTAGTGCATTTAGTTTCCTAGTTAAGGTCTCCAAAATTGTTTTTCAGGTGTGAAATTTTGTTCAAATTTTGAAGTTGTACTACAAAAATATGTACAGTTTTTGTCGATCATTGCGAAACACTCGACTGAATTCTACCGTAAATTGAATAGCAGAAAGCGAGGAAATTCGTTAAGTGTACTCCACAGTAATTCTCTGTAGTACAGCAACGATTACAGCGGGAAACTCCACTGAAATTGACTCAGTTTTTACTTAACATTGCACAGAGACACACGAGATTACGCGCCATTACAGCGCCGAGCAACAAACCAAACAAACTCTCACAACTTCAAAAACTTCAATTGAATTTACTTACAGTAACTTTCCTTGCCATCTAAGGGTGAATAGAGGTAAACTTGCGCTGATTTATCGTCTTTGGAAGTGAAAAAAAGGCGAAAGATTGACGATAACCGCTAATTCATTCACGAAAATAGATCAGCTCGATGGATTCCGCCCGCTGTAGCGGTCCGTATGAGAGAATTCCGCCCTCTCCAGGAACCAATCAGATTGCCGGATTTGTTGAATTCCTCCCGCTCACGAGCCGAAAAAAAGGTAAATATTGTTATTTCCCGTTTTACTTGTAATAATAATAATAATAATAATAATAATAATAATAATAATAATAATAATAATAATAATAATAATAATAATAATAAATACTTTGTAACTATTGATCGACAGGCCCGCCTAGACTAGCATAGCTATCCGTGGGCCAGTCCAACTGTAAAATGTAGATTTTTGTGAGAATATAATGATGATGACGATAATGATGATGATATTTCACGGACCACAAAGCAATATGTGCACTTATTCAAACAACGTGACCTTGTTGCAAAACAAACGTTTCGCAAAAGTCTAAGAACATGATGAAATTTAAATAGTAAACACAGTGATATATAGATTTAGCAAAGCCTAAAAGCACTGTAATATTGCTTCAAAAACTTTACTTTAAGAAAATTGTAGAAAACAGATAATTTTACATGTTTCCCGTTGTTTTGGGAGGTATGTATATTTTTATTACCAGTCCTCATATTTCTTTCCTTTTTCCTTTCTTTTTTGACAATTTCTTTTTCTCTTTTAACTTCAGATACTGATATCTCGCGTTACGAGACAGGTGGACATGGCTGACCAAATACCCAGTGGCACTGGACAGAGAGAGAATAGTGATCAGATAACTGTGTTGATGAAGAAGAGTAGTTGAAAATGTTAGTCACTAGGCCGTCATCTAATTACTCATATGAATTTTGCATTTTAATGTTTTTAATTCATATGTTTGAAGAAACATGTTTCTCAACGTAACTTTAAAAATTGCACAAACTTTTTGTATTTTGCATTTACAACTAGTTGCCTTGAAATAAATTTGTGTTTAATTCATTTCATCGTTACCACTGTGATGGTAAAAATAACAAATTCATAATAGTTCGCACTACTTCCAGAAAAATGTCTGCAATAATTTCAACCACACCCCAAAGCAGACCTCCTTATTTTTCTATATCACCTTCAACACGTTTGTTAGTTCTTACCATATTTCTTTGCTAGGCTGCTAAAGCTTCACATTATACCCCAGCCTTCACACCTGTATAAATCCTAATTGCGTTCACGAAGTCTAACGCAATCCTCTATAACCATACACACATTACTCAATTACCCAGAGCTAGACACATGTACGCATTGCGGACGTATTTTTATCTAAGGTGAATGGAGAGAGAATTAACAATAAATGAATTAGTTCGCCTGGCAGAAATCCATGCTATATATACTTGATTAATGAGCTGTGTATCCTAATATTTTGTTCTAACTTTATCGTGTTGAATTTTTATTCTTAAATTTTGGTGTTACCCTAACTTTAATTCACGTGTGCTCGTAACGTTCCATCCTTTGGTTTCTCCGGAAGTTCATTTACAAAATGACAGTCGGGTTAACAACAAATAGTAACGAACTTCCCTTTATGACGTCAAGTAGACGTGAAATCGTTCGATTATTCTGCTGTTGTCATGAGCTAGGCAAGACCAGCGCGCCTGTTGTGTTGTGACATCATGGGAGCATTGTTACAGTGGATATGGTGACCTACCATA
Source organism: Platygyra sinensis (assembly GCA_019787425.1). Classification (NCBI taxonomy): domain Eukaryota; kingdom Metazoa; phylum Cnidaria; class Anthozoa; order Scleractinia; family Merulinidae; genus Platygyra; species Platygyra sinensis. Next base: position 23,542 of record JAHPZR010055676.1, on the reverse strand, counting down.
TCCACTTGCCATTGCTGTTGAATTTTTGCTCTTAAATTTTGGTGTTACCGTAACTTTAATTCACGTGTGCTCGCAATGTTCCATCCTTTGGTTTCTCCGGAAGTTACTTTACAAAATGACAGTGGGGTTTTTCATACATAAGGAAAACTGACAATGTAATCAATGTAATCTTGTAGCGCCGAGGTTGAACCCAAACTGTATTGAGCCTCGGTCAACTCACGTGTCTCAAACGCTAGGAAGGACTGGTCTGAAGCTAGCATTAGCACTTAGCGTGTATGTGCTAAGTAATAAGCACTTAATGACTGGCCACAAGAGAAACAGTGAGTTTTGTTACCCCGAGACCCTCAATGTTCCCTGAGGCGACGCCGAGGGAAACATTGAAGTCGAGGCTCTCTCCTACGGACAGGCCTCTTTTGCGCTGCTTTGACCGTAAAGGTTTCTTGGCCGTAGGCTTGGAAAGAAGGAAAAAACGACAGCGCTCGTCGTGACGTGTAAACCATGCCTTGCGTGTTACATAAAACTTCTACGCACTGGTAAAAGTAGCCACCGTCCTTGATTTTGATGCGGATATTGTATGCATCAAACACATGAATTACCCTGTTTGCGATTGCAGGAAAATGCTGCGAGATGCTGTTTTACGTTTGTATTCGACAACATTGTTATCAACCCTATCACGTGAGTAATTAATCTCCAGCTGTGTTTATTAGTATGGGTAATGAAGTGATGACGGGTGAAATTAGCAAATAATCAGAATTTTTGACACAACAGTAAAGTGAAATTACTTCTTAATTTCACTAGTACACTATTTGATTATCTTTTTATATCATAGCTGACAAACTGCGCTTACAATTGTGGGTTTCGACTTGTTTATTTATTGAAAAATTTCGTGCTTAACGTTGCCATGGCAATTTAGCAGTTTCACATGTGTAATGTCTTTGTTATGGATATGTGAATACTGAGTTCAACTTACAGTATTAACAGCTCAGTGTTGTTTGAGAATATTCTTGGAGGCAAGGCTTTTAACTGATTCTCCCACAAATCCCTAACAAGAAAACATCACAGAAAAATTTGTTTATTAACGAAAATGCTGTTAGTTTAATCTAGTACAGGTTTTTTCTACTTACAGCCAAACTAAGTTGACCAAGTTGGAAAATAGTTCATCAGGCAGCTCCGTAAGATGGTTGCGCTTAAGATTTCTGAGTAAATGGAAAACAAATACCCATACATTATATATATCATACATGAACATTTTCATTAACTTAGTAACGCAATACACTGAATGCAAATATGGCGGACCACTCGGTCAGCGCCCGGGACGAGTCGAATGAAAGCGAGATTGGTTAGGCTCTTCTAGAAAGTCTTGCTTTGTTTTCGATTTGGTCCCTTTGTTTCGCCCTCCCTACGCGTTTTTGTGTTCCTGAATGCCACCACAACAGAGTGGAATATTTACAGCAGAGAAAGTGTTCCTGTTTTTTCAGTTTTCACGTTCGCCTCTGAGGGGAAACCAAGGAGACGGAGGTAAGAAGTTCACATTCGCCGAAGGAACTGTTTAATTTCAGGTTGGAATTGATCCTAGAAAATGTGTAAGCGATCGCATTTAGCTCCAAGTTGTTGTCATCTAGCTCAATGCTTTCACTGGTTTCAGCGACGGGGCAGTTGAAGTTCAGTCGTTTGGTTATTGCACCGTAGTTAAGTTGAACTCAGTATCGACATATCCATAACAAAAACATTACACATGTGAAACTGCTAAATTGCCATGGCAACGTTAAGCACGAAATTTTTCAATAAATAAGTAAGTCGAAACCCACAATTGTAAGCGTAGTTTGTCAGCTATGATATAAAAAGATAATCAAATAGTATACTAGTGAAATTAAGAAATAATTTCACTTTACCGTTGTGTCAAGAATTCTGATTATTTGCTAGTTTCACCCGTCATCACTTCATTACCCATATTAATAAACACAGCTGGAGATTAATTATTCACGTGATGGGGTTGATAACAATGCTGTCAAATACAAACGTAAAACAGCATCTCGCAGCATTTTCCTACAATCTTAAACGGGGTAATAAATGTGTATGATGGATACAATATCCACATCAATATCAAGGACGGTGGCTACTTTTACCAGTGCGTAGAAGTTGTATGTAACACGTAAGGCATGGTTTACACGTCACGACGAGCGCTGTCGTTTTTTCCTTCTTCCCAGGCGTACGGCCAAGAAACCTTTACGGTCAAAGCAGCCGGAAAGAGGCCTGTCCGGAGGAGAGAGCCTCGACCTCAATGTTCCCCTCGGCTTCGCCTCAGGGAGCATTGAGGGTCTCGGGCAAACAAAACTCATTGTTTCTCTTGTGGCCAGTCATTAAGTTGTTAATATTTAGCACATACACGCTAAGTGTTAATGCTAGCTTCAGACCAGTCCGTCCTAACGTTTGAGACACTTGAGTTGACCCAGGCTCATTCCAGTTTGGGTTCAACCTCGGCGCTGCAAGATTACATTGATTACATTGTTAGTTTTCCTTATGTATGAAAAACTAACTCGACTGTCATTTTGTAAAGGAACTTTCGGAGAAAACCAAAGGATGGAACATTACGAGCACACATGAATTAAAGTTACGGTAACACCAAAATTTAAGAATAAAAATTCAACACGATAAAGATAGAACAAAATATTAGGATACACAGCTCATTTATCAAGTGGATTTCTGCCAGGCAAACTAATTCATTTATTTCAGTCAACTTTAACGCAGTTTGTACATTATACATTGAAATTTGTGTCTTTTATGATGTTTAGTTTAAGTAATAACATTCGCTAGCCTTATTGCACGGACTGAAGTTAACTCTTTATCCATTCACCTTAGATAAAAATACGTCCGCAATGCGTACATGTGTCTAGCGCTGGGTAATTGAGTAATGTGTTTATGGTTATAGAGGATTGCGTTAGACTTCGTGAACGCAATTAGGATTTATCCGTCATTGAGTACAGGTGTAAAGGCTGGGGTACAATGTGAATCTCCAGCAGCCTAGCAAAGAAATATGGTTAGAACTAACAAACGTGTTGAAGGTGATATAGAAAAATAAGGAGGTCTGCTATGGGGTGTGGTTGAAATTATTGCAGACATTTTTCTGGAAGTAGTGCTAACTATTATGAATTTGTTATTTTTAACATCACAGTGGTAACGATGAAATGAATTGAACACAACTTTATTTCAAGGCAACTAGTTGTAAATGCGAAATTCAAAAAGTTTTTGTAATTTTTTTAAGCTACTTTAAGAAGCACGTTTCTTCAAACATATGAATTAAAAACATTAAAATGCAAAATTCATATGAGTAATTAAATGGCGGTCTAGTGACTAACATTTCCAACTACTCTACTTCATCAACTATAAGTTATAAGAGGATGACGAAGTAAACAGTATAGATTCTATGTCTTCTTGAGTGTGTTCTTAAAACTTCAGCAGCATAGCCAGTTAGCTTAGCGATTCGGTGAATACCATCTAATGATCAAGATTCATTGTGATGTAATTCGTGCCTTGCCAGTCTACTTGTAACTAACAGTCTGTGTACGGTCAACTTATAGCTTTCATCCAAATTGTGAATTAACAACAACAATAAAAAGAGGAATTAATAACTCTAATAACGTGGCTGTTTACTGACTGACATTTTCAACTACTTTGCTTCTTTGATTATAAATTACACAGATGGGTGGCAAAGTAAACAGAATAGAGTCTGTCTGCTTGAGAAAGGTCTCTTTCTTCAATAGCATAGCTAGTTAGCTTAGCAATTTGGTGAAAACTATGTTTAAACCAATTAAGGTCCATTATGTTGTCATTCTTGTCTCGTCATTCTACAATGTACATGTAATATACAAGAAATACATATGGGTAACTTTGGCAGTTATTGTAACTTTTTGGCTAGGAAACACAGATTTGATGGTCGAGAGGTTCATCGTTGTGGGAAGTTCAACCTTATCAAAGTCTATTGCTGGAAAATGTTCAATGGTTACATCATGACCCATCATCAAATATTCTGCATTTGATTTTGTGTCAATGCGGAACTTCTTAATTTTCACTGGGGAGTTTGCTTGACTCAGGCTTGTAAATCTCTTCAGTTTTGGTGGCAAAAACACTCTCCCGGGACAGTTTTTTCTTCACCTTGAAGTTGACAGTTAAAGCAGCTTTCCTTTTTTAGTGGAGAAATATTGTGGATGTATCCTACAAACTCCGTGGTTGCCTGATCACATAGGTTTTTCTGTGTGGCAGATACATCAGGTATCTGATCACCATTCTCAGTCTGTCCAGTACTACTGGGTATTTGGTCAGCCATGTCCACCTGTCTCGTAACGCGAGATATTAGTATCTGAAGTTGAAAAAAAAAAAAAGAGAAATTGTCAAAAAAGAAAGGAAAAAGGAAAGAAATATGAGGACTGGTGATAAAAATATACATACCTCTCAAAACGGCGGGCCAGTCGATCAATAGTTACAAATTATCTATTATTATTATTATTATTGTTATTATTATTATTATCATTATTATTATTATTATTATTATTATTATTATTATTACAAGTGTATAACATTTTTTACAACACCCAGTATGCAAATTATGCTTTCCATCTATTTAAACTCTAACACTTGTAAGTATTTATCACTTGACAATGGAGTTACGATGACTTCGAAACGTCGTGAAAATATAAATCTAGTCAGTTTCATTTGTCTTTCTTTCTTAGTTAAAAGTTTTCCTAAGCAACTGCTCATTATTATTTTTAAGTAAAAATTCAGAAATAAATGTTACTTGCTTAAGAAATATAACTACAATTTCAGTCATTTTTTTTCAAGGCGATGACCTTAGAGACCCCTAAAGGTACTGCAGCGGTCATTTTAGGTTTTAAAACCCCAAGCAGAACCAATTCACAAATGTCACCCCCTGAAAGGTACGACGAGCACCCCCGTTACTTTTAAAGGGGATTACCCGCCCCGGGGGGCTACTTCCCACATAAGTGAAGAATCCTTTTTGACAAAGAAATAAAATTCTACAACCCTTAAGGAGGCTCGAAAGGGTTTTTAGCTGCACGCGCGCGCGCAATCTACACATGTCATAACTAAGATGCACGCGTCAGCTGAATCAGTATTAAAATCAGCACACCGGAAGTCAATGCTGCGTAAAATCGCGCGAACCGGAAATAAAATCTGCGGAAAACATTTGTTTTTAGCTCGAAAGTTTGCTCGGTGACCTATCTTGATTTTTTGCATGCACGCACCATTCACGATGGCACTTCAGATACAAAAGTTTCGGGGAAAATTATCTAGTGGAATTTTCTGTAAGCCATTAAACGCGTTTTCTTTAAATATATTTAATTCTACTAGATATTTTTTTTCCATACTGTCTGAAAAATTAAAAAATTTAGGGAACTTTCCAACAAAGAAATAAAAATGATAGGTCACCGAATTAGTTTCTCAGATAATTTACAAAAACTGAAATTTAGAGGACGCTTTTGTGGACCTTGTGCATTGCCATGGTAACTGATATGACGTCACAAGTACCCTTAAAGTATAGCCCAACAAAAGAGTTGAAAGGAGACATATAGTTTGCCCACACCATTAAACATCCTTTTTTTTGCAATCTTCCATCGTTTCACAAACAATATAGCAACGAAAAACCCTTTCGAGCCTCCTTAAGTCCTCATTAGGTACGCATCCACTATCTACTGACAGTTAATAATGCACACATGGAGCTTGCATTGATTAGCAAGAGAAACAGTGTCTTACATTTTCCATGTAAAACTTAAAATGGACGAAAGTTAAAAGCTTAAATGTTCAATCCCTTGTATCATCAGATGGATTCAAAAAAGCCTGGGTCTTGTCAAAGTGCAAGCCAACAGATCATGCAAGCAATTTAAGTTAATAGAAATAGCACACTGGTTAACCTCTGAATAGCTCTCTAGCTATATAGTTAGCCTAAACAGTTCTTTAGTTAGGTTGAGCCTGAGGTTAGGTTATTTATTTGAGTCGGGGATTTCTGGCTTGTATGGCTTTCATTTGTCATGAAACCTGCAAGCCATTTGAGGCATTCTGGATGGCTTACATAAGACTTGGCTAGCCTAAATAGCACTCTGGTTAGCATAAAGATACATCATGTTGCTTTCAGTAAGCTTTATATTGCTTGCTTGCAAACACACTCATAAAGCTTAGATTATAGCCTTTAATTTAAATAGATGAGTTTCAGGCCTCATTTGAATTTTAAGATTGCTTTTTTTTAAATGCTGAGGTGAAGGTCATCCAATAATTGAGAATAAATTGCCTTTAAAATTGCCAAAAAACTTTTAATTATTTTTTCTATAAAGTAGAGAAATATCTGGTCAAAAAGCACATCTTAAATGGTTCAGGTAATGAGTGTGTGTGGCTTAGAAATAACTATGTTAAAACTGAGAGGCTGGACTGGGCTCACAAATAACTATGTTAAAACTGAGAGGCTGGAGTGGGCTCGCAAATAACTATGTTAAAACTGAGAGGCTGGAGAGGGCTCACAAATAACTATTTTAAAGCTGAGAGGCTTGAGTGGGCTTACAAATAACTATTTTTAAACTGAGAGGCTGGAGTGGACTCACAAATACTATGTTAAAACTGAGAGACTGCAAAGGGCTTACAATTGTAACTATGTTACAACTGAGAGGATGGAGTGGGCTCACAAATAACAGAACGTAACATGTCAATAATTTCGAAAGTCGATAAAAGTCGATCATTGTCGATCGAATTCGATACTACTCAGTCGACAAGTATCGGAAATCGATAAAAGTCGATTCCACAATTTCTTGTGATTTTCGACTTTGATCGATTTCAATCGACAAGTATCGGGAATACAAAAAACGATGCATGCCGGGAGAAGAGACGATAGGGAACCCACACGTTTATTTGAGAACTATGCTTGATAATATTCAAAGGTAGAATAAAACACGCCTATTGTTTCCTTGAATCTTTTGTTCAGCCACGCAAGCTTTCATTTAATCTCGAGATGGTGCGATGCTTTATATTTTTCCTCGATATATTAAACATCCAGTCACCGACGCTTCGATCGTTACACAATGCTGCCTTGTTTGACTCTTGTTTGTGCCTGCAAATCAACAACCAGTTGAAAACCTTGTGATTATCGACTTTTATCGACAAATTTAACTTGTCGATTGACAATTATCGACAAATATTGAGTACTATTGACTTATCGACTACGTATTCGAAGATCGACTTTGATTGACATGTTAAGTCCAGCAACCAACTATGTTAAAGCTGATTTCCAGTCGGTACTGCGCAGTCTCAGCGGTCTAATGTTTGTGAGGCTCACAAACATTACAGGCAAATCGATGTTATTCGTTACGAACTCCTTACCTTATCTTCGAGGCACATTTAAATTCTTTCTCCAATAGCTTCCTTGAGTTTTACAGCTTTGAAGTTTTTTTCATCAAGTGATATCAGAAAGAATGAAGCATAAAGCTTCGCATCGGAAAATGGCGGTTGACATGAAACTTTGAATTTACTTCATGTAAGTAGATGCGAAATGCCACATTTTGTGACGTCTTTCATGAAACAAAACAGAATTCGTAAACAAACTCTCGAGAGTGCGCAGAACGGACTGGAAATCATCTTTAAATAGCTACCTAAACATGTCATAATCCATAGTTTAACTCACCAGTAAATTAAAAAGTCCTCATTAGTTGGCATTCCTGATTATTAATCCCACAAATTACCTGTAGACCACAAAATGCAAAAGAAACATAAATCCATGTCTGTCAATACACGCAACGGGAAGATACAAATTTAAAGTTAAAAATGATCTTATTTAAACGTGAGTACCATCGTTTTATTGAAGTCTACCACTGGAGTTGAATGCAAGCAGTCTCTACCTTTACCTTTTTAACTACCAGTAAGTGAAACCCAAATGATACAGACTGAAAGGCACCGAATCAAAAAATGTAATTTTCATAAACTTCCCTGAATTTGCTATTAATTATCCTGACTCTTTGCTGTCCTATGGCAACCTTCACCCTTAAATTCAAATACTAAATCATTATTTTTTTTGTGGCCCAAATGACCAATTGGTCAATATTACAAATACACGACTCGACGAAGACTCATTTAACACTGTCAACTCGTTCACAAAATCTATTTTCTTCCTCCGAGTCGACTTAAATTCCAGTTTGCTAAGTTTCAGCACGATTCTATCGGTAGCACTTATACGAAGCTTCACACACGATTAACATCAAAGACATAAGCTTAAACCAGTCTTCAAAATAAAATCAGATCATTGTACGACAAGAAACGCTTACCTTAGACCTCAGGTCCCTGTAAATTAAATTTCTGTTAGAGCAGTTATTGTTTGCGAAACGTCTGCAAAGTTTCTGCTCATTTTATATTCCTCTTCATTCGGCATACAAATAAAGGACATATATTCTGTGTTTGGGGACTCGTTTTGGCCGCGTCAAGTAGGAAGAACAGCAACAAAACTATCCAGTGAACTCAAAACTCACTCCACTGTCTACTCCACTTCATTGCCAGTCGGCGCCATTTTGAATGTTATTTTTTAAAGAGCCCGCATTACGAACCACCAGGAATCCGCTGGGAAGATCCCAACGTAGTGGGGGATGGGCAGCAGCTTTACTTTCTCCCAGGACTCACTCATTTCGTTTCAAGAAAAAACATCGATCACCTCCTAAACCAATTAAAATGTGAAAAAACTGACAACGTCTTCATTAAGGGCATACACTCAGGCCTTTGGCAAAATTTTCTTTCGTAGCTAGCTCAAATGGTCGTTGAGCAGGAAACTGACAAACTTTTCAGTTAGATTTTCTACTGCCGCACTTTTTTTTAGGAAAAGTAATCATGGCCATTTTCTAAAACACTATTTATTAAACTACAACTTCGCTTAAAAATATTCTTGCAGAAAGGATCTAGTAAACTTTTAGAACAAATATTAAAATTTGGTCCGTTGTGGTCACGTGACCGATGACGTCACAGTATTAAAAATAGCAAAAATGTATGTTTCATAAAAATATCCACCCATATCCAAATTTTTGTTTCCTCGCGTTTAAAGCAACGCGAGATAGCACTTGTACCCAGACTCCCACTTTTTTAAAATTGTACATAGCTCCCTTAATATTTATATTTTGTTCGTTACCCGGGCAGTCCGAAATGGCTCACACCATTGTGCTTTAAACCACGTTAACTGCTTTTTCAATAACAAAATAATTTCGTCACAGTGAGCAAAAACGCACTTCAGAGCAAAGTCACGTGACCAATGACGTCATCGTCCTTAGTCTTGTACAATAATTAGTTTATGGTAAGACTTATTTCCAGACAACGTGGGGGTCTTGCTGCCCTCAAATTGACCAAGTTATTTGGGATTGACGATTTTTAATTATTGTTACATTTATTTTATTAATATAACTATGGTTAGCAGAGAAAAATAAAAACGCTGGGGAAAAAAGTGAGTAAAATAAAAAGAAAAAGAGGGGAAAATGTTTTTGAATAGATAATATTTCTTTTTTTCTGTTTATTTGTTTGTTTGGTTGTTTACTGACATTTTAACTTAGAAATGATTCTGCTAATTTCAATGAAGGAATCTTCATTTTCGAGAGCACTTAACAGTTTATTTTTAATTCTGGGTTTGAATGATTTCTTTGGTAGTTCTCTCAGAGAGCTTAGTGTCTCATTCCATAGTTTAGCACCCATTCTTGAAAAGGCGTTTTCTTGTATTTCAAGTCTTTAAGCTTTTATGTAAAAATTTTCTGAAGCAGAAGAACGTGTGTTGTAAGAATGGACACTAGACGCTTTTGTAAATAAATTACGTATGTTAATTATGGCAGCACAGGCGTCCCAAGCTCACGTTTAGAGAAAGCGAAGAATTATTATATATTTATTCGTATAAGCGTTACGGCTGTGCGAGTTGGAACGTGACCTTTTATCTTACGCGGTGTTAGGTAAGGGAAAGACTTCGTATGGGGAATAAAATATCGCCGATTTACAACGCTAAATACTTTGAAATATCCACATATATTAAGAAAGATGATTAAAACAAACTTACCTTTTGTGTGTCCGTTATGCTTTTCGTTATTTTCGCTGTTTTTGGGCGTTTTATGTCTCTACTGTTCTTCCCTTCATAAGACGGAGTCTTATATGTGGATAATTCAAAGTATTTAGCGTTGTAAATCGGCGATATTTTATTCCCCATACAAAGTCTTATAACGCGCTCAAATTCTCAACGGTTCTCGCGTAACTTAACACCGCGTAAGATGAAAGGTTACGTTCCAACTCGCACAGCCGTAACGCTTATATGAATAAATATATAATAATCCTTCGCTTTCTCTAAACGTGAGCTTGGGACGCCTGTGATGGCAGAAGCAGTGCTAACATCGTGCATCAATTCAGATAAAGTTTTATAGTATAATAAGTTTAGAGGCAGAATCTTAGCATTAATAAAGAGTGGAATGGTGTGTTCATTTTTCTTTGTGAAGTACATGAAACGTAGTACACGTTTTTGTAGTATTAAGATTTTATTTAGATAAGACTTATAGGCCTGACCCCAGAGAGATAATTCATAAGTGATATAAGCAGAGATTAAAGACTGATAAATATGTAGTAGGGTGTGGAGAGGTAGAAAGTGTCTTAATTTTGCAATAAAACCTACGGTTTTACTAATTTTGAAGGCGATATACTCAATATGGATCTTCCAAGAAAGATTATAGTCAATTAATATTCCTAGATACTTTAAGTAATCTTCCGGAGTCTAGGGGAACGGTCATATTCTTCTCATTGTCAAATATGCTTACTTTGGGTTGAAAGGAGAGTCTCTTTTGATATGGACGGAATATAACGAAATTTTATTTTTTAATGTTAAGAGTTAATTTGTTTGATGTCAGCCAAACATACAATTTATGTAGCTCAGCATTCATCGTGTGTTGTTTCTAACATGTGTACATTGACTTCTGATTCAGGCAAATTAGTATAGATATGGTGAAATGGTGAACCTGTTATCAGTCGCATCTGTGTACGTATGTTACATACCATAACTTATAGTCAGTCGCTAACTTGTACAAACTTGAAGATATAGGAGAAGATTCCCTGAAAATGCGCTTCAGCTTGCGTCTAGCTTTTCTCTTTTTCATGGAGCTTATAATCTTTTTTATCGTTAATCTTGAAGGCTCTCGGTCTCTATGACGTTTTACCTGTACTTTGCAATGTCTAACAAATTATCTCTCACACGGCGAGCACACCTTCTCATCAGTGCTAACCATCGCATAAAAAGATTCACTAAAAACGACCCTTGGGTGATATTTAACAAGATTACGAGTTCTAGTGTGACTTTGTCAGAAGGAAATCGCCACAGCTTTCGTATATGTTTGGCTAATGAAAGGTATTTTCACATTTTAAAATCCTTCTGCGGCGGAAGATTTTCTGCCGTTTACATTTCCCTGACAGTGCTTATTTGATCCCTAGCGGGCTTTGTTATCCCCAAAAGGGGCTCAATATTTCCCATAACGAGCTTTTCTTTCCCCAAATGGGGCTCGTAAAGCTTCATTTGTATCCTCTTCGCAGGCGGTCGCAAAATTGCAGCACGAAAACTCCAAAAGATCGTATAAAAACGCAAAGAAAAATTGTAAATCATTCAAACTCGACAAGAGCAGTGCTGTTAGTATAGGAATGACTGCCGTTAACATCGGGCAGAATGCTTGGACATCATTAATTATTCAAAACCATTGAAGCAGGGAAATTTGAGTGTGAGCGCCGCTCGTTAGCCCAGAATAACAGAAGAAAGAGCCAAAATCAGCAAAGCGGCGTTATTAAAACTCGCTTTCCAGAATAATAGAAGCAACAAGTCAAAAACCCAAGAGCGGGCTTTTGAAGAGGAAAGTTTCACCTTAAATTTGCACATAAAAAGAAGGTTTAAGGCCTATCCCTTTAACCTTGAAAATGACCAAAAAAACGAGAATTTTATGTATGGAAGCCGATTTCCAGAGCGATTTTCTGAAAACTGAAACTAGCTTCGAAAAACCCAACTGCGGGAAATGGAAGATTGATCTTTCCTGAAACAGAATCCGTTTTGATTTTGAAAATTGATGAAAGATAACTACTATCCCTTTCAGTTCTAAAGTTTTGAGTCAGAGTTACGTTCAAAAATGGCGCGTGCGCGTGCCATTGTTTTCAGCCCATGATTGAATAACAATGGTTGCCAGGACGAAACAAACGCCTAGGGCCCCGGTGGATCTAAATGCACCAATGGACGTCGCGTATCAGACAGAGGATTTTCTTATGGCACAGAAAGCGACATTAAATGTTTTAGAAAGGTATCTGTCGATCGATGCATGCGATACAAAATCGGCGTACGGAGTACAGTGATCAAACCAGTCCACAGTCTATCTTGTATAATAGATAAGCTGTTTTCAGTTTAGGGAGTGATCTTCCGTCTATGAGATCCGTAGTTAAGGAATGTACTGTTAGGATCTCTTAAATTCAGAAGCAAAGCCAAACATCTGAACGTCTACCATTTCCGCCCGAAAAATAGTCAAAAGCAGTGTTCTCATTTACGACGCAATCAGACATGTTGTCGCGCCGCAGAGAAAATTCGACGTTTTATCGGTTTGCAGTGCTTTATTAGCGACCTTCATATGAGACTACGAGTGCGAGATTGAGTACGAGTACGAGTTTTCAAACCGAATTTACTTGCCTCCCATAATTACTTATCAAAACAGTCTTATCCGCCAACCTTTGTTTGTGTGCTAGTCAGTAACTGGAAAGAGTTAAGGTTCCGGGGATAGAATTAGCCCCGCGGAATTCCAAAGTCGTACTCGCACCGGCTCGTTTTCGCACTCATAGTCAGATCAGAAGGTCGCTAATTATAATATTACAGTCTGTAACTCTCGATCAGAAACAACAGATCTTCAAAGCCCATACATTTTTGGTTGTAAAATATGTGCATATGTGCGATTTTGTGAGACAAAAGAGAAACAATGGCGTGCTGCGTTCATTGTTAAGTTTGCCGCCTCCATCAAATTAATAAGCATCGTTGTGCGTCCACAACAACCAATGACTGAGGCTCTTTCTCAGCGCAACGTGTGATAATGACAGATCTACAAACTAGAAGTAAATGTCCTGAGAACAATAGGCATTTTGCCCGATGAACCATATCTTTTTATATGCCCAGTGGGCTTAGTTTGGTTCGCAAGGTATTGTGGTAGAATGTACACCCGCCATCTTTTTTCTTACGGTGGATTGTCGTCTCTACTAATGCAAATTCGATTGGTTCTGATTGTCATTGGTTGTTTATTTCGGGTCACGAAGAAATTACGAATGATCATCGATGATATTGCCCTTACTGCTACCCAGTAAAAATGCTTCATGTAATGTGTCACGTAAAAGAAACCTTAGTGAGGCTTTATTCGTATGACGTAATAATTTGCAATATATGACGCACTTACCAGAGGATTTTAGCGTTTTCTCATAATGTCTGTGCTTCGCACGAGACACAAAAATCTGCATGTTCCATTTTTCTCTCAGTCGAATACAGAAACCTGCGTTCATCTTCCTTTTCTATGGGGACCTCGGGCCTGGTTTCCAGGTTTCACTGCTGCTTTGGGTGTCCGAGCCGATACCGTCATATCATTTCTTAATTTGACTCCTGATTGGTCCGATTTTTTCAAGGCGCCATATTGAAATTCGGCACTTTTATCTAAAAATAAACAAAATGTTTGCCTAACCATAAAGGGTATGTTTGTGTTTGATGGGAGGAGGGAGGGAGGGAGAGAGGTAGTATATAAGGGAGGTCTCAATTGATAATATTATAGCAAAAGCTTACGTGGAAAGTAAAAGTGTAGCATATAACATCTGCGAAGAAGCAAGCCTAGTTTCAAGTTGACATGTTCATACCACTTACAACATCCTCCAAGTACATGCACGTTTCACAGCAGAACATTACAACAGGGACCTTTGACTCATTTTGGCAATTTATTGTCGTAACATTTTGGATTGCTAGAATCTCCTCTCCCTTTAACCTGGCTAAAGGCCTCTTGAACTTTTCCTGAAATAAGACGTATGGTTCTTGAAACTGACCAACTGCCAATTGCAATTTGATGTTATGATTTCTTAGTAAAGTGTTTACACGTATCTACTCACCTTCTTGGGTGCTACATCAAAAGACGATGACAACGATCGAGAACGACATCGTTGCAGGTGATGATCTGCTTTGGTTACGGTGAAACGTTTACGATTCTTTCGGACTTATTGGGAAAGATGACCATTTGGTTTGCTTTTCTGAAAAGCGCGCCAGCGAGAGTTGCAACACCAGAATCGGAAATAAAATGGAATGTTAATTCGTTTCTGCCGCGCATCCCTTTTTTAGCCAATGAAAAATTAGTTAAATTAGTTTTTTTTGGCGCTTCCAGAGCTACGGCAACGGCATTTTAAGACGAGTAGCAGTGGAGACTAGAACGTTTTCTTGGGCTTCGTCCCCGGTAATATTGAAAGATACACAGAAACAAGACTTGCTGCTTCCCTTGGGGCTAGTCACAAAGTGCGTATTGATGAATAATATAGCCGAAGTGGTACCAGTCATTAAGTGCTTATGAGGAATAGTAGCCTCACTAAGGTTTCTTTTACGTGACACATTACATGAAGCATTTTTACTGGGTAGCAGTAAGGGCAATATCATCGATGATCATTCGTAATTTCTTCGTGACCCGAAATAAACAACCAATGACAATCAGAACCAATCGAATTTGCATTAGTAGAGACGACAATCCACCGTAAGAAAAAAGATGGCGGGTGTACATTCTACCACAATACCTTGCGAACCAAACTAAGCCCACTGGGCATATAAAAAGATATGGTTCATCGGGCAAAATGCCTATTGTTCTCAGGACATTTACTTCTAGTTTGTAGATCTGTCATTATCACACGTTGCGCTGAGAAAGAGCCTCAGTCATTGGTTGTTGTGGACGCACAACGATGCTTATTAATTTGATGGAGGCGGCAAACTTAACAATGAACGCAGCACGCCATTGTTTCTCTTTTGTCTCACAAAATCGCACATATGCACATATTTTACAACCAAAAATGTATGGGCTTTGAAGATCTGTTGTTTCTGATCGAGAGTTACAGACTGTAATATTATAATTAGCGACCTTCTGATCTGACTATGAGTGCGAAAACGAGCCGGTGCGAGTACGACTTTGGAATTCCGCGGGGCTAATTCTATCCCCGGAACCTTAACTCTTTCCAGTTACTGACTAGCACACAAACAAAGGTTGGCGGATAAGACTGTTTTGATAAGTAATTATGGGAGGCAAGTAAATTCGGTTTGAAAACTCGTACTCGTACTCAATCTCGCACTCGTAGTCTCATATGAAGGTCGCTAATAAAGCACTGCAAACCGATAAAACGTCGAATTTTCTCTGCGGCGCGACAACATGTCTGATTGCGTCGTAAATGAGAACACTGCTTTTGACTATTTTTCGGGCGGAAATGGTAGACGTTCAGATGTTTGGCTTTGCTTCTGAATTTAAGAGATCCTAACAGTACATTCCTTAACTACGGATCTCATAGACGGAAGATCACTCCCTAAACTGAAAACAGCTTATCTATTATACAAGATAGACTGTGGACTGGTTTGATCACTGTACTCCGTACGCCGATTTTGTATCGCATGCATCGATCGACAGATACCTTTCTAAAACATTTAATGTCGCTTTCTGTGCCATAAGAAAATCCTCTGTCTGATACGCGACGTCCATTGGTGCATTTAGATCCACCGGGGCCCTAGGCGTTTGTTTCGTCCTGGCAACCATTGTTATTCAATCATGGGCTGAAAACAATGGCACGCGCACGCGCCATTTTTGAACGTAACTCTGACTCAAAACTTTAGAACTGAAAGGGATAGTAGTTATCTTTCATCAATTTTCAAAATCAAAACGGATTCTGTTTCAGGAAAGATCAATCTTCCATTTCCCGCAGTTGGGTTTTTCGAAGCTAGTTTCAGTTTTCAGAAAATCGCTCTGGAAATCGGCTTCCATACATAAAATTCTCGTTTTTTTGGTCATTTTCAAGGTTAAAGGGATAGGCCTTAAACCTTCTTTTTATGTGCAAATTTAAGGTGAAACTTTCCTCTTCAAAAGCCCGCTCTTGGGTTTTTGACTTGTTGCTTCTATTATTCTGGAAAGCGAGTTTTAATAACGCCGCTTTGCTGATTTTGGCTCTTTCTTCTGTTATTCTGGGCTAACGAGCGGCGCTCACACTCAAATTTCCCTGCTTCAATGGTTTTGAATAATTAATGATGTCCAAGCATTCTGCCCGATGTTAACGGCAGTCATTCCTATACTAACAGCACTGCTCTTGTCGAGTTTGAATGATTTACAATTTTTCTTTGCGTTTTTATACGATCTTTTGGAGTTTTCGTGCTGCAATTTTGCGACCGCCTGCGAAGAGGATACAAATGAAGCTTTACGAGCCCCATTTGGGGAAAGAAAAGCTCGTTATGGGAAATATTGAGCCCCTTTTGGGGATAACAAAGCCCGCTAGGGATCAAATAAGCACTGTCAGGGAAATGTAAACGGCAGAAAATCTTCCGCCGCAGAAGGATTTTAAAATGTGAAAATACCTTTCATTAGCCAAACATATACGAAAGCTGTGGCGATTTCCTTCTGACAAAGTCACACTAGAACTCGTAATCTTGTTAAATATCACCCAAGGGTCGTTTTTAGTGAATCTTTTTATGCGATGGTTAGCACTGATGAGAAGGTGTGCTCGCCGTGTGAGAGATAATTTGTTAGACATTGCAAAGTACAGGTAAAACGTCATAGAGACCGAGAGCCTTCAAGATTAACGATAAAAAAGATTATAAGCTCCATGAAAAAGAGAAAAGCTAGACGCAAGCTGAAGCGCATTTTCAGGGAATCTTCTCCTATATCTTCAAGTTTGTACAAGTTAGCGACTGACTATAAGTTATGGTATGTAACATACGTACACAGATGCGACTGATAACAGGTTCACCATTTCACCATATCTATACTAATTTGCCTGAATCAGAAGTCAATGTACACATGTTAGAAACAACACACGATGAATGCTGAGCTACATAAATTGTATGTTTGGCTGACATCAAACAAATTAACTCTTAACATTAAAAAATAAAATTTCGTTATATTCCGTCCATATCAAAAGAGACTCTCCTTTCAACCCAAAGTAAGCATATTTGACAATGAGAAGAATATGACCGTTCCCCTAGACTCCGGAAGATTACTTAAAGTATCTAGGAATATTAATTGACTATAATCTTTCTTGGAAGATCCATATTGAGTATATCGCCTTCAAAATTAGTAAAACCGTAGGTTTTATTGCAAAATTAAGACACTTTCTACCTCTCCACACCCTACTACATATTTATCAGTCTTTAATCTCTGCTTATATCACTTATGAATTATCTCTCTGGGGTCAGGCCTATAAGTCTTATCTAAATAAAATCTTAATACTACAAAAACGTGTACTACGTTTCATGTACTTCACAAAGAAAAATGAACACACCATTCCACTCTTTATTAATGCTAAGATTCTGCCTCTAAACTTATTATACTATAAAACTTTATCTGAATTGATGCACGATGTTAGCACTGCTTCTGCCATCACAGGCGTCCCAAGCTCACGTTTAGAGAAAGCGAAGGATTATTATATATTTATTCATATAAGCGTTACGGCTGTGCGAGTTGGAACGTAACCTTTCATCTTACGCGGTGTTAAGTTACGCGAGAACCGTTGAGAATTTGAGCGCGTTATAAGACTTTGTATGGGGAATAAAATATCGCCGATTTACAACGCTAAATACTTTGAATTATCCACATATAAGACTCCGTCTTATGAAGGGAAGAACAGTAGAGACATAAAACGCCCAAAAACAGCGAAAATAACGAAAAGCATAACGGACACACAAAAGGTAAGTTTGTTTTAATCATCTTTCTTAATATATGTGGATATTTCAAAGTATTTAGCGTTGTAAATCGGCGATATTTTATTCCCCATACGAAGTCTTTCCCTTACCTAACACCGCGTAAGATAAAAGGTCACGTTCCAACTCGCACAGCCGTAACGCTTATACGAATAAATATATAATAATTCTTCGCTTTCTCTAAACGTGAGCTTGGGACGCCTGTGCTGCCATAATTAACATACGTAATTTATTTACAAAAGCGTCTAGTGTCCATTCTTACAACACACGTTCTTCTGCTTCAGAAAATTTTTACATAAAAGCTTAAAGACTTGAAATACAAGAAAACGCCTTTTCAAGAATGGGTGCTAAACTATGGAATGAGACACTAAGCTCTCTGAGAGAACTACCAAAGAAATCATTCAAACCCAGAATTAAAAATAAACTGTTAAGTGCTCTCGAAAATGAAGATTCCTTCATTGAAATTAGCAGAATCATTTCTAAGTTAAAATGTCAGTAAACAACCAAACAAACAAATAAACAGAAAAAAAGAAATATTATCTATTCAAAAACATTTTCCCCTCTTTTTCTTTTTATTTTACTCACTTTTTTCCCCAGCGTTTTTATTTTTCTCTGCTAACCATAGTTATATTAATAAAATAAATGTAACAATAATTAAAAATCGTCAATCCCAAATAACTTGGTCAATTTGAGGGCAGCAAGACCCCCACGTTGTCTGGAAATAAGTCTTACCATAAACTAATTATTGTACAAGACTAAGGACGATGACGTCATTGGTCACGTGACTTTGCTCTGAAGTGCGTTTTTGCTCACTGTGACGAAATTATTTTGTTATTGAAAAAGCAGTTAACGTGGTTTAAAGCACAATGGTGTGAGCCATTTCGGACTGCCCGGGTAACGAACAAAATATAAATATTAAGGGAGCTATGTACAATTTTAAAAAAGTGGGAGTCTGGGTACAAGTGCTATCTCGCGTTGCTTTAAACGCGAGGAAACAAAAATTTGGATATGGGTGGATATTTTTATGAAACATACATTTTTGCTATTTTTAATACTGTGACGTCATCGGTCACGTGACCACAACGGACCAAATTTTAATATTTGTTCTAAAAGTTTACTAGATCCTTTCTGCAAGAATATTTTTAAGCGAAGTTGTAGTTTAATAAATAGTGTTTTAGAAAATGGCCATGATTACTTTTCCTAAAAAAAAGTGCGGCAGTAGAAAATCTAACTGAAAAGTTTGTCAGTTTCCTGCTCAACGACCATTTGAGCTAGCTACGAAAGAAAATTTTGCCAAAGGCCTGAGTGTATGCCCTTAATGAAGACGTTGTCAGTTTTTTCACATTTTAATTGGTTTAGGAGGTGATCGATGTTTTTTCTTGAAACGAAATGAGTGAGTCCTGGGAGAAAGTAAAGCTGCTGCCCATCCCCCACTACGTTGGGATCTTCCCAGCGGATTCCTGGTGGTTCGTAATGCGGGCTCTTTAAAAAATAACATTCAAAATGGCGCCGACTGGCAATGAAGTGGAGTAGACAGTGGAGTGAGTTTTGAGTTCACTGGATAGTTTTGTTGCTGTTCTTCCTACTTGACGCGGCCAAAACGAGTCCCCAAACACAGAATATATGTCCTTTATTTGTATGCCGAATGAAGAGGAATATAAAATGAGCAGAAACTTTGCAGACGTTTCGCAAACAATAACTGCTCTAACAGAAATTTAATTTACAGGGACCTGAGGTCTAAGGTAAGCGTTTCTTGTCGTACAATGATCTGATTTTATTTTGAAGACTGGTTTAAGCTTATGTCTTTGATGTTAATCGTGTGTGAAGCTTCGTATAAGTGCTACCGATAGAATCGTGCTGAAACTTAGCAAACTGGAATTTAAGTCGACTCGGAGGAAGAAAATAGATTTTGTGAACGAGTTGACAGTGTTAAATGAGTCTTCGTCGAGTCGTGTATTTGTAATATTGACCAATTGGTCATTTGGGCCACAAAAAAAATAATGATTTAGTATTTGAATTTAAGGGTGAAGGTTGCCATAGGACAGCAAAGAGTCAGGATAATTAATAGCAAATTCAGGGAAGTTTATGAAAATTACATTTTTTGATTCGGTGCCTTTCAGTCTGTATCATTTGGGTTTCACTTACTGGTAGTTAAAAAGGTAAAGGTAGAGACTGCTTGCATTCAACTCCAGTGGTAGACTTCAATAAAACGATGGTACTCACGTTTAAATAAGATCATTTTTAACTTTAAATTTGTATCTTCCCGTTGCGTGTATTGACAGACATGGATTTATGTTTCTTTTGCATTTTGTGGTCTACAGGTAATTTGTGGGATTAATAATCAGGAATGCCAACTAATGAGGACTTTTAATTTACTGGTGAGTTAAACTATGGATTATGACATGTTTAGGTAGCTATTTAAAGATGATTTCCAGTCCGTTCTGCGCACTCTCGAGAGTTTGTTTACGAATTCTGTTTTGTTTCATGAAAGACGTCACAAAATGTGGCATTTCGCATCTACTTACATGAAGTAAATTCAAAGTTTCATGTCAACCGCCATTTTCCGATGCGAAGCTTTATGCTTCATTCTTTCTGATATCACTTGATGAAAAAAACTTCAAAGCTGTAAAACTCAAGGAAGCTATTGGAGAAAGAATTTAAATGTGCCTCGAAGATAAGGTAAGGAGTTCGTAACGAATAACATCGATTTGCCTGTAATGTTTGTGAGCCTCACAAACATTAGACCGCTGAGACTGCGCAGTACCGACTGGAAATCAGCTTTAACATAGTTGGTTGCTGGACTTAACATGTCAATCAAAGTCGATCTTCGAATACGTAGTCGATAAGTCAATAGTACTCAATATTTGTCGATAATTGTCAATCGACAAGTTAAATTTGTCGATAAAAGTCGATAATCACAAGGTTTTCAACTGGTTGTTGATTTGCAGGCACAAACAAGAGTCAAACAAGGCAGCATTGTGTAACGATCGAAGCGTCGGTGACTGGATGTTTAATATATCGAGGAAAAATATAAAGCATCGCACCATCTCGAGATTAAATGAAAGCTTGCGTGGCTGAACAAAAGATTCAAGGAAACAATAGGCGTGTTTTATTCTACCTTTGAATATTATCAAGCATAGTTCTCAAATAAACGTGTGGGT
Source organism: Platygyra sinensis (assembly GCA_019787425.1). Classification (NCBI taxonomy): domain Eukaryota; kingdom Metazoa; phylum Cnidaria; class Anthozoa; order Scleractinia; family Merulinidae; genus Platygyra; species Platygyra sinensis. Next base: position 2,407 of record JAHPZR010055676.1, on the reverse strand, counting down.
TCCCTATCGTCTCTTCTCCCGGCATGCATCGTTTTTTGTATTCCCGATACTTGTCGATTGAAATCGATCAAAGTCGAAAATCACAAGAAATTGTGGAATCGACTTTTATCGATTTCCGATACTTGTCGACTGAGTAGTATCGAATTCGATCGACAATGATCGACTTTTATCGACTTTCGAAATTATTGACATGTTACGTTCTGTTATTTGTGAGCCCACTCCATCCTCTCAGTTGTAACATAGTTACAATTGTAAGCCCTTTGCAGTCTCTCAGTTTTAACATAGTATTTGTGAGTCCACTCCAGCCTCTCAGTTTAAAAATAGTTATTTGTAAGCCCACTCAAGCCTCTCAGCTTTAAAATAGTTATTTGTGAGCCCTCTCCAGCCTCTCAGTTTTAACATAGTTATTTGCGAGCCCACTCCAGCCTCTCAGTTTTAACATAGTTATTTGTGAGCCCAGTCCAGCCTCTCAGTTTTAACATAGTTATTTCTAAGCCACACACACTCATTACCTGAACCATTTAAGATGTGCTTTTTGACCAGATATTTCTCTACTTTATAGAAAAAATAATTAAAAGTTTTTTGGCAATTTTAAAGGCAATTTATTCTCAATTATTGGATGACCTTCACCTCAGCATTTAAAAAAAAGCAATCTTAAAATTCAAATGAGGCCTGAAACTCATCTATTTAAATTAAAGGCTATAATCTAAGCTTTATGAGTGTGTTTGCAAGCAAGCAATATAAAGCTTACTGAAAGCAACATGATGTATCTTTATGCTAACCAGAGTGCTATTTAGGCTAGCCAAGTCTTATGTAAGCCATCCAGAATGCCTCAAATGGCTTGCAGGTTTCATGACAAATGAAAGCCATACAAGCCAGAAATCCCCGACTCAAATAAATAACCTAACCTCAGGCTCAACCTAACTAAAGAACTGTTTAGGCTAACTATATAGCTAGAGAGCTATTCAGAGGTTAACCAGTGTGCTATTTCTATTAACTTAAATTGCTTGCATGATCTGTTGGCTTGCACTTTGACAAGACCCAGGCTTTTTTGAATCCATCTGATGATACAAGGGATTGAACATTTAAGCTTTTAACTTTCGTCCATTTTAAGTTTTACATGGAAAATGTAAGACACTGTTTCTCTTGCTAATCAATGCAAGCTCCATGTGTGCATTATTAACTGTCAGTAGATAGTGGATGCGTACCTAATGAGGACTTAAGGAGGCTCGAAAGGGTTTTTCGTTGCTATATTGTTTGTGAAACGATGGAAGATTGCAAAAAAAAGGATGTTTAATGGTGTGGGCAAACTATATGTCTCCTTTCAACTCTTTTGTTGGGCTATACTTTAAGGGTACTTGTGACGTCATATCAGTTACCATGGCAATGCACAAGGTCCACAAAAGCGTCCTCTAAATTTCAGTTTTTGTAAATTATCTGAGAAACTAATTCGGTGACCTATCATTTTTATTTCTTTGTTGGAAAGTTCCCTAAATTTTTTAATTTTTCAGACAGTATGGAAAAAAAATATCTAGTAGAATTAAATATATTTAAAGAAAACGCGTTTAATGGCTTACAGAAAATTCCACTAGATAATTTTCCCCGAAACTTTTGTATCTGAAGTGCCATCGTGAATGGTGCGTGCATGCAAAAAATCAAGATAGGTCACCGAGCAAACTTTCGAGCTAAAAACAAATGTTTTCCGCAGATTTTATTTCCGGTTCGCGCGATTTTACGCAGCATTGACTTCCGGTGTGCTGATTTTAATACTGATTCAGCTGACGCGTGCATCTTAGTTATGACATGTGTAGATTGCGCGCGCGCGTGCAGCTAAAAACCCTTTCGAGCCTCCTTAAGGGTTGTAGAATTTTATTTCTTTGTCAAAAAGGATTCTTCACTTATGTGGGAAGTAGCCCCCGGGGCGGGTAATCCCCTTTAAAAGTAACGGGGGTGCTCGTCGTACCTTTCAGGGGGTGACATTTGTGAATTGGTTCTGCTTGGGGTTTTAAAACCTAAAATGACCGCTGCAGTACCTTTAGGGGTCTCTAAGGTCATCGCCTTGAAAAAAAATGACTGAAATTGTAGTTATATTTCTTAAGCAAGTAACATTTATTTCTGAATTTTTACTTAAAAATAATAATGAGCAGTTGCTTAGGAAAACTTTTAACTAAGAAAGAAAGACAAATGAAACTGACTAGATTTATATTTTCACGACGTTTCGAAGTCATCGTAACTCCATTGTCAAGTGATAAATACTTACAAGTGTTAGAGTTTAAATAGATGGAAAGCATAATTTGCATACTGGGTGTTGTAAAAAATGTTATACACTTGTAATAATAATAATAATAATAATAATAATAATAATAATGATAATAATAATAATAACAATAATAATAATAATAATAGA
>JAHPZR010055673.1:0-21487 GCA_019787425.1 Platygyra sinensis | reverse complement strand
TAATATAGATTAAATGTGACTAAAATGTGGCTCAGTTTTAGCCTTAAGGACACTAAATCTTGGTTGCAATGGTGTCCTTTAGCTACTTAATATACCGTATTTATTCGCCTATAAGCCGATCTTGGCTATAAGCCGAGACCCTAAACCTTTTTTACATCAGCAGCTGTTAGATTTTACTAAAAAATGAACGCAAAACACTCTCACAAGTGATCCAACTGGCTGAAATGACCAAACTGGTTCTATATTGTGACCCAGAAGTGTTCAGCTGGAGAAATAATGAACATGATAATTATGTCTCCTTACACTTTAGTACACAATTAAACATGTAATTAGCAGTAAACAAACAGTAAACACTTGCCATTAATCTGACAGAATTGTTGAAGTTGGTAACATGAAATATGTCTTACAGCTTGAAGGTAAGAACTAATCTGCAGTACCAGCTTATAAATAATCAAATGAAACACTTGATAATAATTTTTAAATTGCAGATATACTATGTCCTGATACTTGGTATTCGGTTACGTGTAAATAACAGTATACAGTACAGTATACACTTGAATCCTGACAAACTTGTTAAAAATGGTAAAGTGAAAAGTGTCTTACAGCTTTGGAGTAAGAATGCCTGTAGTAGCTTTAGATAACCAAACGAAGAACACTGGAATAATTTATAAAATAACGGATATACAATGTCCTTACACTTGGTATACGGTTATGTGTAATTAACAGTCTCCAAAACAGTATACACTTGTGTCCTGATAAATTTGTCCCAAAAGGTGCAGAAAATTGCCTTTCAGTAAATTTGTAGAGTAAAATATCTCCAGTAGCTGTGTGTAAGTAGATTTATAGTTTTACAATACTTGGTGAAAAAATGGATATAGGATGTCCTTATACTTAGTATACGGTCATGTGTAATTATCAGTACACAAAACAGTATACACTTGTGTCCTGAAGAAAATGTAAGGAAAGGGCACAGACGAAACTTGCTTATCAGTGATCCTAAGTGTAGAAATACCTTCAGAAGTTGACGGTAACTAAATTTTGTGCCTTCATAATTGTTGGTGAAGTAATGGATATACGATGTCATGACACTTAGTGTACGGTTATGTGTAACATTTAGTATACAAAGAAATAAGGAGTCAAACGTATACTGCTCATTACTCAATCCTTATACATCGATATCCTTATATGTCAGTATATTGCTTCGTACACGTCACGTATACGGACACCTTATACCCCCTAATATTTGTCATTTCATGCAGTGGTTATTGAAGCCTTGTTTATACTCAGCATGATTTACGTTCACTGAATTTGTTTTCCAACACGTGGTAACATGTTCGTTTTCAGTTGCTCACGTCAACCAAAACACACGGAGGAAGCCCTTTGAATTCAAGTGACCGGAAGTGCGTTTTAACTTAAAACAAACAAGCACTAGTGCCATATAATAAACTTCTTACTAACCTAGCTAGCTCGAGCCGTACTGGGAAATATTGGCCCTCGGTCGTTTTCGTACGTGCGCTCGATCCGTACTGCCACGACCTCGGGCCAGTATTCCCCGGTACGGCCCTTGCGCTCGGTTAGTAAGAAGTTAATATTAACGTTTAGGTAGATCTTTGTTTTTTCTATGTTTTGGTTGAGTGTTAACATCGTAGTTTCGTGGGTGTGAAAAAGCTTTGAGTAAGGAATCGTTACAGAGAGTTGGACGTGATGCATACATGGTGTCAGTCAGAAACATTGTAATGCCCCTTCTTATATTGGTTTCCTCACATTTCATGGAATCAGGGGCCAAGAAATAGATCTCGATCGGCATCCGTCCTTAAATGTCTAGTAAGCTATCATGTTAGAGTTAAGATTCGACGGGGAATGAAAAAATTGTGTTCAAAATCTAATTTGTAGCTAGACGTGAGTGTATTTCAGTGTAACATTCCTGGTGATTTAATATATTTCCGAAAGCATGCAAATGTATCTTTAGTATGACGGCAGTGTTGCTATCATAGATGCAGATGAATGCCTCAAATGATTGTCGGGATTGTAGATTCAAAGAAGTTGTAAATGATGTGTAATAATTTCACGTCTGGTGAATTGCCACGACTTGGGGGTTTCTTTAGGTCTCAGCCAATTTGAAAAAAAAAAAAAGGAAAAAAGAAAACGAAGCGCGCGTTTAAAAGTTGATTCAGAGAATAAGATGAAGTCTGCGACACATTTTTTTGCGCTTTTTACTCTTAATCATAATCTATACTTTTGAAAACAATTTTGCTTCATATTTCGTTGTCGTTCAGGACCTTTGTCTCTATACTTGTACAGTTCATTGTTTTACAGCTTTGAAAAATTTAATGATTATGACCCTACGCAGTGTATTTCTCAAAGGCTACAACTGCCATTTTCCGGTCAGGTTAACATTATAGTTGTTAAGTGAAAGCTTGTGAGTTTGGGGCGAATTCACTTTACGTTTTCGTACAGCGGTTGTGGCTGTCAATGCTATCCAGCATTGTACTTTTAAATTATATCACCCTCTGCTGTATCATCAGCAACCCTTTAACTACATTTATTTTGCATCAATACTCTCTATAAATTCCATTAGTTCAATAGGCGATGATTCTTAGGTCGTGGTCTCGCTTAGTGTAATATATGTAATATTCTGTTGGTTTACACAAGTAAAGACTGTGTGCATTTGTTAAAATTCCGAAATTTCCCTGCCATGCAAAGCGACCCCTTTAAAGGCCATTCATGCCAGCTGTTGAACATGAAAAACATATTTCAAGAAATTGGAGTTTATATATGTTCGGGTATTTTGTTTTAGCCAGAGAAAACATCCTGCTGAGCTTTCAGTTTCCAGCTCTTAAAATTTATTGCCAGATTTATCACCGGATTTATCACCATTACCACACTTCACCAAAACTTTTTACACCCTTCCCTTGACCCTGCTCGTTAAATTGTAATGGCCTGTAGATTGAGCAATGATGCATGTCTCTGGCACATGTTAGAGTTGCTGTGTTGTGTTTGTAGAAGGTGTATGGAGGAGAGGGATCTCCACTCCCTCGGTGGAGGCTTTCCAGTTGTCAAAACACAACTCAACTCGATCTAAAGAATTATTTAATGTTTCTTTTTCTTAACAGCCTTCGGTCATCTCCTGCATGTTGGTTCTGGGCCAGAGTGGTTTTCACTTGTGTGTCGACAGTAATCCGGTATGGTTTTGGTTTAGCTTCACAATGCTAAATAGTGATTGGTTTAGAAAAACCTTGCGCTAATTTCACAAGTAAGACGACAACTAATGGTGACTTCTGCAAACAGATTTTCTCGCGCTTCGCATCGGTTACTTGATTTTCCTTCGAGTTTTGCTTGGTTTAATTTGTGTTCAGTTTTTTCTGTATATGGACACTCGTTTGAAAACCTCGAGCTCTCTAATGCCCTTCTCCACTCCTTTTACCTGCTTTCCTTCTTTCATACCTCTTATTTAATAATTAAGTTCCTCTCTAAAAAGTCACAGCTTTACAAGCGGTGTATGAGTATGCTATCATCTCGGCGATTAATCAATCGAAACTTAATTTACTTTGGAGCAGTTTTCGTAAAACCAAAACTAAAGTAATCACTCTAGTCAATCAAAAAGGACGCAGACAATCCAGTGAACCAATCAACACTCGACGTAAATACATGCAGCTGACGCAAAGCGCGGGAAAACGAGTGAGAACGAGTCATGATTGGTTTTGGTTTTACTTCTGATTTGACAAAAAGTTGGCGGAAGATTTTTAATCCAATAGTAAAGCGTAGCTGATGTAAAACCAATTACTTTTAGACACTCAAATGAAAACCGCTCTAAAAAAACTTACTTTCCATTAATTAAGAGTTTGGTTTGGGACGTTATGACGTCATTCATGTTTTGAGTAAGTTACAGTTAAATAAGCTTAAAATGTCAACGGATAAGACAACGAATTTTCTCATAAGAATTGACCTATTGGGCCAGAGATGAGCCACACCTAATGCTTGATTCAAAGTTAAATTATCAAAAACGGAGAATATATTCTATAAGTTAAATCTGTCTGTGAGACTACTGATCTTAAAGTGTTAACAACAACAACAACAACAACAACAACACGACGACGACGACGACAACAGCAGCAACAGTAACTTCATTTGATAAGTACGTCGAACTATGGCAACTAGTTAAGCTGATTTGGACCCACTATGGTTAATCAGGAGCTTACTGAATAAAACTGTTTCTCGTGGTCCATGCGATATTATCGCATTATAGTTGTAGACAATCAGCGTCGATTAAAAAGTGAAGTTTCATTTTACCTACAAATCTCGTCATTTACTTTGTTTATCACTGTAAGAGCTATGACGGAACTGAATCTGAGACACCACAATAAATTTGAAATAGAACTTTAAAAAATTATCCGTTTTAGTTCAGGTTCTTCAGACAGCGCAGAACTGGGCATTTCACGGGGTTGTTTTGAAGAGGACGACAAAGAAACGCACAAAGAGATATAACGCACGTGCACAGCGCCATTGTTCTGCTCATTAAACCTTTTGTTTAGCGACGTTTCCGCTGCAGTTGCCGTCGTGGTTTTCGTGAACATCCTAATACTTTGCAGCGCAACGTAACGTTAAACGCAAAATGCGTTGCGTTGCGTTGCGTTGCGTCGTGTTGTGTTGTGCTGTGTTGCATTGTATGGGACGCAACACTTTGGGGCCTATGTTGAAGAACGGCAATACAATACAATACGAATGTAGTCGATACTTTTAGTTGCTGTTTGTACCTAATAGTACCTTTTTTTGGTTCGCCTCGGCGGCATAGCAGGCCAGTTTGGTCAAGGCGTGGTTAGTACTTTGGTGTGACGCTGTCCAGTCACGATACTCATAACGTGGACACACGAGCCTGCTATATGCCGCCGACGCGTCGCACTGGAAAGAAACGACTAAGTATTTACCCTACTACAATTTAACGATTCATGTAAATATCTATACGATCATGTCAGGTCAGTGACTTGATACCGCATGGGCGAGTAATTTCGAATTTGGGTACGTAACACTTAATTATAAAATCGCGAGACCAAAACGAGCCTGATGTGCTAGCAAAGAATACCATTTAAGTTTGATTTGGTGTCACCATACCAAATACGGCCGGACGCCCGTTGATATCAGGTCAATTGAGTGACTGGATATTGCAGGAAACTAAAACAGTAGCCATGCCTTCTGATTGGCTAATATAAATTGGGTAACTAACTTCATTCACGAATTACTACAAATTAAAGGGGGGGGGGGGGGAGGCATTCTTATCTCTAAAATTGCTTTGAAAGCTCTGACGGCACCCAAGAGCACAAATGGGAAATGGCTACCGACAAACATTCAGGGTTATACTTGACAGACATACCCCGGGCAATGTGGTACTGGCATCCCGTTCTAGGGGTGGAGTATTAATATGGCTCTAGTTATTTAAGGCTATGGTCATTCCAATTTATTTCTGCACCACTCCCTGGAAATCCCTAATGACGAAATGTGGCGCAATGTATCATTGCAAGTCTGAGGGGTGTATTGTTTATTTAGAAAGTGATTGGGGAGTTCCTCTAAGGGACTCTTCATATGAGCCCGGCCAACCAGGCTGGCTCGGGTCCAAAACTCTCGCCTCGCCACTCTTTTCTTTGTAAAAATATCGATGTGTTCACACAAGAGGCCGCGCTGGCCTGATTACCGAAATCTCCGTTTTTGCGACCGAGATCTCGCTAACGGGGATGAAAATTTTCCCACATGAACACTCCAGCCCGGTCGCCGGGACGAACCTTTTCGGAGAAAATAGCCTCGCCTTTGCAACGTAGCGGCCAAAATGGCATAATTTTGGTCTTGAATATATTTCCACTTTAAGAGTGTGCGAATTAGTAAAGTTACAAGAGTCCACAAAGCTACGACAGTCGTGAACGATATAAGTTTATGTTCCACCATTTTGGTTGTGTTTCTTGGATTCATCCCGGTCGACTGGGCTAAATTTCCCATATGAATACACGGCCACAGAATTCGTCTCGGTAATTTGGAGCCAGCCCGGTTACCGCGCTCATATAACGAGGCCCTTAATCTTTGCCGTTCTCGAGGGGTTGCCAAGGCAGTGACCTGGCTTTTCATGCCAAAGTGGGTTTTTTGTCATTCTTTCTTTCTTGGTGTTCATATTGACCAGACTCTATCCTGGAATGTTCATGTTGAGAATTGATGTAAGAAAATCGGGTCTGGTATTGGAGCGTTGAAGAGAGCGAGGTCTTTCGTTTCACACGAGACTCTCCGATCAATCTTCATGTCTTTAGTACAGCCTCACTTTGATTACTGTGACTCTGTCTGGAGATGTTGGGACAAAACCCAAGCCAGTAAACTTCCAAAACTTCAAAATGGCGCTGCGCGTATACTCACTTACTCGAACTATGATGCCAACGCTGATAACCTAATTAAAAAACTTGGATGGATAAAACTTGATTCTCAACGAACATTCCATAAGGCTGTGATGGTTTACAAGTCGCTTATAATGGTCTTACTCCCGATTACCTTAGTTATAAATTTGTTGACCGTAGTAGCGTCTCCAATTACTCCTTAAGGGACACAGAGGGCAAACTAGCCATCCCACAGCCACACACAAACTATATGAAGAATAGCTTCAGTTACTCTGGACCAGTTCTTTGGAATAGCTTAGCAATCGAGTTGCGGCAGGCTGACTCGCTTAGCGCATTCCGGGCTGGCTGCGAGCGTCTCTTTTCATCAGGTTAAATTTAGAATTTTTATACACGGCACTCATGTAAAGCAGGTTTTATTTTGTCATTTAATACTATAGCTATAATTATGGATTATTTAGAATAATTTTAGAATAATGTAGTTCTAGCCGTTGTGTAATTTGTAATAATTCTGGTAAATGATTAGGTTTTTATAGTTGTGACTGATGAGCTCACCGTGTCTAAATAAAGTTATCCTGTCCTCCACTCCAGCAATCCCTAAAAGGGAGGCGGGAGGGCGGGGGGAGGGGGGGGATGTGAGAGTGGGTTGGCAGATGTACCATGAAATTGCATGCTAGGCTTACTTTCAGATATTTTTTATGATAAAACGTCACATTCATTACCACAATATTATTCCTATTGCTATCTTATTGTTGAGAGGCCTACTCTCTGTGAATATGCTGCAACTCAGCAGTAGAACAATGCATTGTTGCCTGGATAGTCACATGCTCGGCGCCTAGCGAAGAAACAAAAATATTTCGATTAGAAATTTTGGAAGCCCTCTCAGATATCTTTATCTCCACCAATCTTCGTTCATACCACCATCAATTTCCACTCATCCTTGCTCATTGCTAAAAGTGATCGACATTTTTGGGCAAAATTTTGTGTCCTGGCGGTTGCGGTGAGCCTACACTTTTGGAAGAGAGTAAATTAAGGAAAACTCTCACTACTGGTAAGAGTCTTTCAAAAGTTTTCTTTTACCTGCACTTTCTGGGATGTCAAAATCAGTTTGCGTTGCTTTACTGGATGAAATCTGCCCCTCTATTAGGCCGAGGTTAACGCAGGCATTCACTGCCGCGTCCTTCTTGTTGAATTGGCGAATCTAAAAGTAAACAAAAAAGTTACAATATCGAATGGGGTTTTATATTGTTAACACAAGTTATCTTTTATGATCTTTCTAATCGTATACGTTTCATAGACATACAAAAAAAAAAAAATAGAGTGACTCTTCTGTTCATGTACCAAAATATGAAACATTTAAATTTGCTTGAAGTGTTGTATTTATTTTGTCGCTAGCTTTCAGATTAATTCCTTCTTAGGCTAGTTCTTGACTCGTCTTCCAGCTCTGTCACGCAAAGATGTGCTTCAGCGTTGCGTGAAAGAGAGAAAACCAGAATTAACTGGAATAAATTCTTACCTTTGGCACAAACACGAGTAAGAGAGTAACGCTGGTGCACACGATCAGACACAATGATGAAATGGCATACAGAGCTTCATAATGCACGGAGCCATCCATAGCAAAAGCCACAATAGCACCAATGATGGACAACACGGCCACATTATAAACCGACATGCCGATGTACCTGGAGTCATTCAATGCAGGAATGCTAACATTACGTGTCTCCCAAGCCAAGAAAAGACCAAATAACAGAAGGATTCCTTTGTAGGCGAATAAGACGCCCAAGAAATAAGTTTTGTATTGACCAGTGCACTGGTACAACACAGGGATGATGACGATGTCCTCGCCCTTTCGGATCTGCAGATAGATAATCAGACATTTTAGCTCTTTTACATGGAGCGTCTTTAATTTAAAAGATATCTCGAGTAACCAATCCAGATGGGCACCAACATGGCGGCCGGAATCCAACAGAAACATCTGTCACTGAGTTTTGCTAAAAAAGCGTGAATTTACCTCTCGAGGAACTCCAAAACATTAAAATATTACTTTTTCTAATACATGAACTGTTCAGATAACCAAATTATCCGAGGTAAGTAACTATTTTAACCAACATGACAGCTCTCTCGGCCGTCATGTAAATGACAAAAGACGCAAAAGCTTAGAAATTCAAGCCTAGTCATCTCAAAACCAAGGACCTATTTGGAGCAAAAAATTTGCATGATTAGTAGTTTTCAGTTGCTGTTATATATCATGAAAGTAAAATTTCAGGAGGATCAATAGTTTTGTAGTTTGAATTTTAGTGACATCATGTGAAAACCCCCAATTTTAGTGAACAACTCAGAGCAAAACTTCTTGCCGCTACACGTGGCTACTCGGTGGTAAAATTTTCCCTTGTGATGATGCTTTCTCAGACGTTTTTGAACGGGAAGCAAGACTGGGAGAAGGTTAATCACTGCAGGAAAACGATAAGAAAAAGATTTCAAAAAGAAAAGGCACAGACAATTAAAAAAAAAAAAACCAAAAGCCTAAAGACCTAGGTCACTTTCTCGACCAAAAACGCCAAATTTTGATATCTGCGCATGCCCGAGCAAAATGTCGTCAAACGCGACGCTAGTGGAGAGAAAGGCTTGGTGTCATGTGGCAAATGTCTTTTTGAATAGATTGCAGGTAAATCCCCAAACAGCCCAAAAAATGCGTTTTTGGCAAAAGCTCTTGGAGTCAATGGGTTAAGACGAATATAGACGTAACATTTAGTAAGTCTTGGTACTACCACAAGCAAAAAAGTGTGTATCGAGAAAAGAAAAGTTGTCTTGATGGAGTTTGGCGATCTTCAAATTTTTTTAAAGTAAGTAACGAAGAATGTGTATTTCTCACCATATCTTTAAATGTCAGTAGTTCGGCTTGGAGCGGATCAAGTGCAATCCAGCATGACAAGAACACCACATCAACAGCGAGCAAGACTGCCACAATAACAAGCAGATGAAGATCCTTGATGGCCTAAAATGAAATCAAAAGTCAAGATGTGATCGACAGTTTCACACCTTCCATTGCCGAAACTTTGAAACCGTATGCTCTTGAATTGAATGAAAGGTTGGCTTCGAATAAACTCTACTTTTCCATCTCCCTTGGTGGCCAACTTCTAATACAAACCAACGCTACTAAATGACTTGGTATATAATGACGAGCACCTTACTTGAAAAGATCATATCGGCTATTTATGCAAACAAATCAATTGGAATGCTTTTCAGGTCCCCCTTCTATCTATCTTCAAAAACTAAACACACCTTATACTACTCGCTAATTTACCTTATATCACCATGGTCGTCTACACACATAATTAACTTAAGTAGAATTTATTGTTTGCAAATGCGCGCTGTGCGAGCTATTACCAATTCAGATTATGAGAGCACATTCTGCTCCTGTTTTGTCGAAATTAAGAATGTTAGACATCTATCAAATCAACACGTTTCAAATAGCTAGATTTATGTACTGTTATCATCACAACCTGTTGCTTCCATTGCTTTTCAGCTTGTTTTTTTTTTTTACCAACAGTCAAATTCATGGTTGTTATAATTGTTCAACTTGTGGGGACCCCTCTACGGCGTGGGGTTCTCTGGAATTTTTTGGGCCGCCCCGCAGATGAGCGGCCGCGGGAATTAACATGGAGAACGTTGAACACTTTGATCGTTGAGTATGCTTAGTTAATTCGTTATTGAGTAACCTTAGAACCAGGTTACAACAATGGTTAAAGCACCCAAACAGCCAATAATTATCGCGTGCATCATTGCCGAAACAAATCTGGAAAAAAAAAAATCACAATTCGTCACAATGTCTAAAGATCTGGAAATCCCTTCCAATTAAAACCACTTCTTTGTCACGTTTTCCCAATTTTAAGAAAAAAAAACTGCTAGAGTTTTTAGTAAAATAATTACTTAACTGGCAAAGCCGCACACTGTAGCACTATCCATGTTACCGTATTGTTATTTACGAGGTGGCCTCAGCTATAAGCCTGGTGGTTTGTAGAGCTCGAGGTCACCTCGCCATACATTAAAATACTTGTAAATACTTAATATACTAGTAATAGTTATCACTAAAGCTGCCCCTGCTTTGATTGAAAACAATAATATTGAACGTTATTGTATGAACTAAAATTTTAATTTCATTTGTAAACTGTATCACTCATACTGTTCAAGTAACTTAGGCATCTTACCATAAATGTGATCCAAAGAATCAACTAAGTTAACTAAATTAAACGAACACGTTCTGTTTAACTCATTCTATTACATGGAATTATTTTACTTAATACTCTCACGAAGTGAATTCTGGAAAAAAAAATATCAAACCACTCTTTTGTTATAGCTTGATACTGAAACAAACCATTTGTCTTGATATACGAGCAAACGTACCTCGAAAGCAGAACAGAAGTCAAGATTTTTTCCGATATATAACCAGAAGTATCGCGTTACAGTCGCCATATATGCAAATTAGAGTAAAGCTTTTTGTCCTCAACGAAAACGCCGCAAACATTTACATTTGCATCCCTACCAGTCACCCAGCCGTCACATGGGCTCTACGCCACCTAAGATTACTCAGCGGTAAAAATAAGTGATCCACATAAACGAGATGTCAAAGGTAAATCTGACGATCGGAAGAGTATTTACCCGGGTATTTAGCTATTTAGTTGCAACTGAACCACACTGGCCTCGAATTTCTAGTAGTGACAATTGATCGATGAAATAATAAATTTATGCAAGTTTAGTCAAAAACCTCGATGAGCAATCCTATTTTCCACAATTTAGAATCTGGATCGAATGAACTTCAAAGCGGCTTTTCAAATAATCAAGTTAAATTGATCGAGAAAGCTGACACACAACCTTACCATGCCAGATGTGGAATTCAGAGCCGCGTGGTGTAGAGCAAGCTCCCAGAATCCTTCGCTTGTTTATTCGACCCCCAGCGAACTTTCGGCAATCCTTTGCGAGCCGTGTTCTCAAAAATCGAGTTTTTTTTTTTCTAGTACAGCGAAATTTTCCTCTCTAGGGTGCCTCCTCGGGTATTGGCCGTCTGGGCCAAAACCCTGCGGGGGCAATTAGGTAAAAGGACAAATAAAATAAACAATCCCTCTTAAACATCTGTAGAAGCCAGGTCTACTCTGTCGATATTACATGAAAACACTCATCTCTGGCGTTTACGGTTCCAGATACGAAGCATTTACTTGAGATAAAACATACATTTTAAATTCGAGTTTTCACTGTTTATGAGACAGGACATGTTGACAAGACCGACATGTGCTCCTGTCTTAAGGTGATGAAGCTCCGACGGTGTGCTGGGGTCGCTCATTCAAACTATAGAAAATAATTATTTCGTGCGCCACATAATCCTGCTTCAACAACTAAAAAAAAGACATATTCAGTTATTAAGTCTGCGACCAATAAAGGTATTTATAAAGGCTGATTTCGGTGAGAGATCAAGCAGGAATATGTTTAATTATGCAAATGTGTTGCTGTCCTCGCCCGCTTAAACTATATAATCTTTTCGAAGTGAGTGTCTCCCTTTAAGTAGTAAGTAAAGGACTTGACGAATACCACTTTTTCCTGTAGGCCTTGATTCGCCGAAATAATGCTGTCAACGTCGGGTCTCAGCCAGCTTCGACCCGCCGCTGAGCGCATTATTTCGGCGATTCTAAGGCCTACAGGAAAAAGTAGTATTCGTTGACTACATCACCTACTACTGGGGATTAAGCTCTTGACTGCAAAGTTAAATCTCAATTAGAAAAATGCCGCGTTTTTTTAAAATGAGAGGCCACAGAGGATACAACATTTGCCCATGGCTGAAAAATGGGAAGCGTGAAACATGCGGAAAATCTTGCCGCGAAGAATATTGCAAAGTACACAGGCTTAAGATAAGGAATGGAAAAAAATACCGCGCCCTTGTTTGAGCTGTGGTGTTGGTGTAATAAGTCAGATCCAACTATGCCGTGGCTGCGGACGACAAACAGAAAGACAAAGGCTTAAAAGATTACATTTTTTATTGCAAGATAAAACCCCATTTGAATATTTACAATAATTATGTATTACAACATGGAGCAAACTCAAAAATCAGGCATTGAAAAACAGAAACAGATTGACGATTTTCTTCTTAATTCAACCGGTAATCGATCCCCACAAATGCAGGAATATTTATTTCGTAAGCTTTATGATCAGATGGGGGAAGATGATGAAGTTCGAGAGATTCTTGAAGCAGCCTTTGATTTTTCAAGCAAAAAAATTGTTGTGCTGCGATGAAAATAGGCGAGTACTTGTGTTGTGGGGAGCCCTGTGAAGGCATGTTTTGCTATAAACACCTGCTACAGATGGAAGGTTTAGGGATTATTCCAAGACCTTGCAAGTGTTGTGGAATAGGTTCAAGCAGCACATACTGCAGCCCTTGTATACTTGAAACGGGGGAAAGAGAACGAAGCCTTCGTTTAGCAAAAGAGTTTGAAGACGCCGAGCCCGCTATTGGAAGTTATGACTGGCACGCCAACAGGAACTAAACGTGCGTCATACACTCAACCACCTCGCGAGCAATATCCCGCGCGTGTCTCTGCCATTCAGGCGTGAAGTGTTCATTTACAAGAAACACAGCCAAGTGGAAACAAACAATCATGTCTTTATGATATGTATAAATAGCCGCGAACTTTCAAAACTTAATTCGAACCGGCGAGGGCGGCTATTTTTTTTCGGAACTCTTCTTCTATCTCGCTCTTACCTCTTTTTTCATCTTCTCAATGTCTGGCTGGGATGGAGTTTTAGCCAGCTTTGCCCTCACAGCTTCTTTCAGCGCGTTATACTGTGAATATTCATCCATGATCAGCTGAAACTCTCTGTCTGATATTTTATTGTCGGCAAGAGCTTTGGAATGAAGCCGGTAACAGTGTCACGTTTTGCCATTGCTAGAGCCACAATCTCTCGATGTTTTTTAATCTTTGAGTCAAGCTTTTTACTGGCGATTACCAGCCCCGAAGAAGCAAGAGCGAATGCCCCGCCAACGCCACCGAGTGGAATTGAGGCAGGAAGGCCCACAACAGAGAGAGCACTTCCAAGACCAGCAACAGAACAAGCCGCAGACAGGGACCAGCCGCCGTAGCGCTCCAGTTGACAATCTTTTTGGCCCGCTTGTATTTTTTTGCAACGCGGCGATAATGTTCAACTTCTGCGTTCAGAGAAGCTGCAACTTCATTGGCCTTTTGCATTCTGAAATCGTGGGCAGAAAGATCTGGGTACAGAGATCAGAGGGCGGAAGGTAAAACGTTTGAGCACATACTATTATTAGAAAATTAATTTAACTCCAATTCAAACTCAAGCGGCATGCCGTTGAAATCAAACAGCTCGCCGTCTTGATCTCTGACGCTGAGAGTGATGCTGTTTACATGAGAACTTGTCGAGCAGTCGCGAAAAGGAAATTGCAATGAAGTGTCATATCTGACTTTTTCATAAGGCTTGCCTCTTACATCAAACTTGGCCAAAAGATCTGACCTTTTGCCGTTGAATAGATTGTTATTTCCGTCTATCAAATCACAGTGAATGAAATATGAAGTTGTAGTTATTACGCGTTTTATTGTTGTTAACAGGGGCAATTTTAGCTCAGTTCCTAATAGTTTGGCCAAATCTTGATTAAGGTTGATTTGTTTTGCACCAAAATTCTTGATTACCAACTGCCCAAGAGGCGTATTTGTTTCTGTTTCTAACCCATGGTAATCAAAATTTGAGAACAGACTTGTTATTTTTTTTGCCAAAATATCAAGATCATAATGCCCAGAGGCTAATTTGGCAATAGAAGGATTAGTCTTTTGAACGTGAATGTAAGGAGCAGCATACTTGGAGAAGGGGGCAGAGCGAAAGAGACCCAGACAGAGTTTTTGACCCTGATGGAAGACGCCATCAGACAACCGGACTTGGCGAAAAGCGTGCAAAGATACCAGCTCGCAGTTGATCAAGCGAAAGTCAGACTGAATCTCGCCGTGTGCCCCGGAGCTTGGCTGATGCCGGCGAGAATGATCATCAACACGGCAAGCATAGTAGGCTACAACAACAAGCTAAAGCAAGCGGACGAAGGAATGAAGCTCGGAGTAAACAATGGCGTAAATTTGGGCACAAAAAAAGCAGCGCTCCAGCTGATGGCTGGCGGCCCATCAAAAATAAACCCGCCCAACAGCCACCCTTCAAATCCAATTCACAAAGCCGCCAACCCAAAGCCAGAAATAAAACAAACTGTGCCAGAGTTGGAAACAGCAACGGAAACTCAAACTGCGACTCCACAGCACGAAATAAACAAAACCGCGGTAATTGTTGGCGTAGTCGGAGTTGTTGCCCTGATATTCATAGCAATGCGCTAACCCCGCCTTTTGATGTACTTTTCAAAAATGAAAACAACCGCCGCGAGAATAAGTAGCCAGGTGTGCTCGGCCAGATAACCGATTGCCTGTCCGGCGGTTTTGAAAAGGAAGCTGACGACCGCCCCGATTAGCCCAGGAAGCGCAGCAGCCGCTTTTGCCCCAACCGCTTTAAGACCATTTGCCAATTGTTTGCCCATGGATTTCAAAGCGTTGGTGATTGCTCCAACAACCGCGCCGATTGTGACGTCGGCGGCAATAAAGATGGACGCGACCGTCACACCATATTTTTTGAAGATCTCTTTGACCCTTTCACGCAGCGGCATGGCGGCTTCCCTTTCTGCAATCTGGGTTTGCAGCCTAGCTAGCTCTTCATTTCTGGCCGCAACTCTTTCTTCAGCGGCCTCTTTGTCAAAGGATGAGACCATTTCATCTTGAATGATCGCCTGGTCTTCTTCGTTTAGCCGCTGAAGATGGCTTTCTTGTTCTTTCAGAGCATCAAAAGTTTTTGCGCTGTAAAGATTTTCTTCAATCGAATTTCTTTTTTTTTCTATTTCAGAAACGCTTGTTTCAAGTTGGGGGATTTTTTCTTGCACCATTTTTCTTCGTTCTACTTTAAGGGCTTCCATCTCTGTTTTCTTGATTTTTGAGTCCTTTTCTAAATTTTTGATCAGTTGTTCTTTTCTTTTGATTTCTTCTTCATTGTCTTGTCCTTCTTTGAGCTGAACGACCGAGGCCTGTTCTTTATTTGTTCTTTCTTCAATATTTTGAATATCTTCATATTTGTTTTTTATATTTTGATTCAAAGTTTGAAAAGCCCCTCTTTCTTTTGATAATTCTTTTTGTCTTGCCTCTAAGTGAGCGCTTTGTTGTGTGATGATTTGTTCAGCAGGGGGGCCAATAGCTTTTTTGACATATGTCAAGTTTAAGAAACTTTTCTGTAAAGCGCTGCCATCATTTAAAACTACTTTGGTCTCCCCACCCCTTGCCCCCAAAACCACAATATCCATCGGCCTTTTTTTAGAGAACGTAATTACCAGTTTGTCAAGTTTAGCGTTAGGATAACTCGCTCTGATGAGTTTTTTTACTTTTTGAATTTGTTTTTCCTTGTCTTCTTCAGACAAAGGGTTAACACTGGTATCCATCATTTTTGTTGTGTCAATAATTCCAGTTATGCTATCTTCTCTCAAAGCCCTAAACCTTCTTTCAAGGGTCGCGTCGGCGCTGGGGGTTAATAAAGGGGTTTCTTCATAAGACGGCAGCCCGCTCTGCTCGTGTTGCGCTGTTTCCATTTGGATTTCCTCTCCACGGTGATAGGGAGTTGAAGCTTCGTAAGGCCGAAAAGGCTGGGTTGTGTCGGCCCCTTTGTCGGAGGGAAACTTTATAAGGTCGTCATCACCATCGTTGTCAAGTTTAAAATCAAGGATTTTGTTCTCATTACCAAACTCTCCCTCGCCTGTTGCCATTATATTTTTTCAACTATTTTTTAAATTAAAAATATATTCAGTTTTTGAAATGTCTGTGCCAGATAACCTGAGCCCAACACACAGTGAAAAGACAAAAAATGCCATGAAGGCCCCGCGGGCTGTCAAACGCATCACTTTCAGCCCTTCAGAAGCCAACCCCGGCGAGACTCTGTATGTCCACGTGCCCAAGCTGAACCAGAACGAAGTCATTGTGCTGAACTCTCTGGCTCCCATCTTTGACATAGACCTTTCTGGAGGCCACGCCAACAACTTTCTTGTCCAGAATGTCTCGCGGGCGCTAGTAGAAAAGCTTGTTGTAAAGTTTGCGTCCACCGTTCTTGATGAGACCGTCGGCCATGACGTCTACAAGACATTCCAAGATCTGTTTTTGCCCGGCGAAAAGCGTGACGTCATGTTGCCGGAGGGGATTCAGAGCGAAGATTTGTGCAAAATCCGCTCAAATTCGGGCGACAAAAAAACATCAGGCGTAGACACTGAAAACAAACTGAACCAAGTTTACGGCAGCAAGTATCGCATAAATCTCGACCACCAGATACTTACAGATCACGGGGTGTTTTACCCAAACGCTCTTTACAATGAACTCGTATTTGACGTGACTCTTGCACCAGCAACCCAGGTGGTCCGAGGATCTGATCCGGCCAAGCTGAAATACAAGCTGACGAACATCCAGCTTGAGTATGAGATGGTGCGAAGCGAAAAGCTTGCAAATGAGGCGGCCGGGGTTTACGACAGCGGCAAAGAGTTTGCCTATGACCACGTGGCTCGTGATAAAGTGGTGCCGATCAACAAAGGAACAGACACGAGAATAAACATAAAAGTCAACGCCCAAAGAAGATCGATGAAAGGCATTCTTTTGCTGTTTGTGGAGCCGTACACTGCGGGCGCACGGGATTCGGAAAAATACGTTTTCCCCGACCTGAAAAAAATCAGCGTCACGATCAACGGCTCGCCAAACATGCTGTACAACAACGGCATTGAGCCTCGCGACATTTAGTAAATCTTTATTTATCCACGGTACAAAATTCGTCAGCTTTAAAAATACCTAATACTAATATAATAAAAATATTTAAATATAATAAAAATATTTAAATAAAAAAGCTGCTTTCCACGAATGCCGTGCCTTACAGTTCTTTGAGTAATCGTTTAAATTGCCCAAGGGACTCTGCTTCCCTTAAGTTACAAGGAAGACTGTTCCAGAGAATGGCGCCACTATAGCTGAAGCTGTTTTTGTAATAGTTTGTGCGCGGTAATGGAACATTAAGTTTATTTTCAGAGTCCCTTAGGTTATATGCGACTTCTCGCCTTTCAAATCTAGAACTAAGATAGTTTGGAGCCAACCCGTGCAGAGACCTGTAAACCATCGTAGCTCTTTGAAATTGTTGCTGGCAAGCTAGATTTTTCCACCCTAGAAGTTTGAAAAGGTGACCAGCATCTACGTCATAGCTTGAGTAGGTCAAAACACGGGCTGCTCTGTTTTGTAGCTTTTGAACCTTATTCCGTAAGGTTATCCCACAGTTTCCCCAAACAATGTTGCAATAATCAAAGTGTGGCTGTATTAAAGCTTGATATGTTAGTTGTAAGGTCGCCTGAGGGACAAGGTGCCTTATTCGTTTTATGGCCCCAATACCAGAAGCGACTTTCTTTGTTACTTTCTCGATATGGCCATTCCAATCAAGTCTGTCATCGATGGTCACTCCAAGTGATTTTGCAGTAGTGACCTGGCTAACTTCAAAATCATTAATTGCAAATGTCGGGGACTCTGTGAGAGTACTTAGCCTCTGCCTAGATCCGATAAGCATAAATTCGGTTTTAGTCATATTTAGAGTAAGTTTGTTTGCTCTCAGCCAATTGTGAACATTTTCTAAATCTTGATTTAGATGCAACTGAATATTGTCTACATTATCACTTGCGTACGTAAGGTGGGTGTCGTCAGCGTACATCCTCGGCTCACAATTTGAAAGACAGTTTGGAAGATCGTTGATGTATAACAGAAATAATAATGGACCTAAAATCGTCCCCTGGGGTACACCGCAACTTAATAAACAGCTTTGAGAGAGCGATCCATTGATGGAGCACATTTGAGTACGATTCTCTAAATACGACTTAAACCATTGGTGCGCGTTACCATATATGCCGTAATTGCTTAATTTTGATAAAAGAATCTCATGGTCAACTGTGTCGAAGGCCTTTTTTAGATCTAAGAAAACAACGGCGTTGATTTTACCGCGGTCAATATTGTACGCCCAAGTGTCCGTGGCCTCAAGGAGAGCCGTGACAGTTGAGTGAATAGCGCGAAAGCCTGATTGATATTTACAGATTATATTGTGCTCTTCTAGATAGGCATATAATTGATCATAGACAATTCTTTCAAAGACCTTGGCCATAACTGAAATCACCGAAATTGGACGATAATTGTTTAAGTCGTCCCGATCGCCTTGTTTAAAAAGTGGGGTGACCTTTGCGCATTTCCAGTCATCCGGAAAGATGCCTTGACTTATCGACTGGTTAAAAATATCACGGATAGGAATACAAATGAGATCTGCACATTTCCGAATGAGCCTAGCAGATATCTTGTCAAGGCCAGCTGCCTTTGACTTGTTTAGACGATTCAAAAGTGAGAGAACTTTATTTGTACTGGTCGGATGGAGCTGAAACCGTTTATCTGTGCCAGTGAGGTACTTTTGATAACCATCACTATTTGAGAAATCAATATTGCTAGCAAGTTCTGGACCGATAGTAGCAAAGTGATTATTAAATTGGTTCGACAGCACAGTTGGATTTGTTATTGATACTCCATTTACTTTCAGAGATGTCACCGATTTTTTCCCAGATTTTCGCGAAGTTAGTTCATTAATAGTCTGCCAGGTCTTTTTAGAATCGCCCGTATGTTTGTTAAAACTATTTTGATAATAGGCTTGCTTGGCTAATCTGATTTCGCTATTTACTTTATTGCGTTGTTTTTTAAAAAGTGACCAGTCATTTGAATCATTCGATTTACTTGCTTTAATCTTTAGAATATCCCGATCATGCATTCGTTTCTTAAGCTCAGATGTAATCCATGGGGAACTACGCGCGCGAACACGCATTGTCCTCAAGGGAGCATGCTTGTTAACAATAGATAGAAACGAGCATTTCCATTGGAGCCACATTTGATTGGGATCAGTTGAATTGTATATGTGATCCCAACAATGAGATGCAATATCATTCCGAAAATTTATTCGATTAAATTTTTGAAAGTTTCTGTAGGTTATAGCATTGTGCCCACCAGACATTCCATTCACGGATAATTTTCGATAGGCAAAAACTATGCTATGATCGCTAATACTGATATGACGAACCCCCGAACACACAACTTTATCTGGACAATTAGTATAGATTACATCAATCAAAGTTGCAGAAGTCGGAGTTATTCTGGTTGGTTCAGTGATAAGTTGCTGTAGACCATAAATATCAGTGATATTCATTAATTTGCATGTATTATTGTCATATCGAGTAGCAATCATGTCGCAGTTAAGGTCTCCCATTAGAAAATATTCAATATTTTCGGAATCGAGTTTCCCAATTAAAGTTTCGAAAGGTGAAAAAATACTAATAGGAGAATCAGGTGGTCTATACCACGTGGCAACAACAAACGGTTTAGATCTAGGTTTTCGAATTTCCAGACATAGATTTTCAAGAGTGTCCATGTTTAAATCATTTCGTATGGTAAAATTGATTGAACTTTTCACATAGAAACACACTCCTCCTCCACCGTTTGAAATTCTATCACGTCGAATTATATCATAGCCAGAGATGTTGACCTCATTGTCGCTAATAGTTTCATTGAGCTTAGTTTCATTAATCGATAAAATATCTATTTCGTTATCCGCTAGAAGAATTCTAAGTTGATCTATGTGTGTGATTAATTTATTGATATTTAAAGAGGCTAATTTAAAACCTCGTTGAGATGGCAACACTGAGGTAGGCTCATGAGATTCCCCAGTATTGCGTTTTGTACATTGAATAGGCACGGCATCGGTGGATAGCGCATCATTTCAACCTAAACTCATCTGAAAGTTCTTAAAAAACTGTTGATTACCTTTAAAATTAAGATGTAGTCCGCCCTTGTTAAGTTCCTTTTCGGAGATGTTTTGATGCTGGATAAATTTCCATCCATTCTGCCGGCAGTAGAACTTCAGTTGTTTATTAACTGTTTTCACGGCTTCATTGAATCCGTCTCTTCTTTGCACGAGCTCAGATATAATTACTGTGGCATCGGATGAGTTTTCAATTTGTCTGGCGAGATCTACCACTGAGCCGGCAACTTGTTGTGGTTCTTTACTTTTGAGATCATTAGTGCCCACATGCAGAATCACTTGGTCCGGTGAAAGCTCCAAATTAGGTTTAAGGTAATCCTTCATAGCTTTGGTGGTGGCACCGGAGAACGATTTAACCACCACCCGATGACCAACGGCTTTTCCTAAACGTGTACCTTGGATATTCTTTATCATAGAGTCTCCAATCAACAAGGTAGTACTTTCGTTTGCTGACGTGGAATTTTCCGTGTCTTCATGGGCGTTGGATTGTGCTTCACTGATCTTCTTTTTCCGTGTTTTGTTCTTTTTCTTTTTCTTTTTCGCGTCAACGGTTTGCCATTCGTTTTCAGGATTGGAGCTCTCATTAGACTGGGCATTATCACTCTTTGAGTTTCCTTGAGGGGCAGTTACCTCGTAACTCTGATTCCTCTGTTGTTGACGCTCTCCTACCTTCATTTCCTGCATAATAAGCTTTAATGCTAATTTTAGGGAGTCATTTTCCTGTTCCGCGGACGATGTGCGGGTCTCAAGAGACATAATTTTCATTTTCAGCGCATTAATTTCTTTATCTTTGTTGCATAATGCTGCCTGTAACTTTTCACACTTCCCTTTCTGTTTCATAAGTTCTTCTTCTTCGTTGCCAATATTTTCTTGATTTTGTGGATATCTCGATAAGGAACTTGTATTATCATCGACCTGCTTCTTTAATACCGTCAGGCTGTATTTTATGTCTCTCAGCTCAGCAAATAAAGAATTTTCTGATCCCGAGTACGTTCCATTATCCGTTGTCTGTTGGTTTTCATTTTGGCTTGTGGGTCGATTTGGCGAATCGGTTGTCATCTCCGGCTTGTCCTGAACCAGTTTGAACAGTTTTTCTTTTAAAAATGGACCATCTTGTCCTTGGAAAACAAGAGTAAGTTGTTTCTTGAAGTACCAGGTTATAACAAGCTTATCATTGCAACTTTTAA
>JAHPZR010055672.1:10000-22183 GCA_019787425.1 Platygyra sinensis | reverse complement strand
TATTGACTAATAAATGGAAAGATTTTTCAAGATGAGTTTCCACATTGTTGGCAAGAGGTTGCAACACTGCAGCAATTTCTACAAAGTCGTCCTTGTAAATGGATCCTCCGGTGCCTTCACAGTCATACAAGAAATACAAAGGGGAAGGATTGCCTTGTAGCTCGTAGCTCTTCTCCACACTCATCGTCACTGCTGTCTGTCACTGGTACACTGTTACTGCAGTATGGCTATGGAAAACTATCGCTGCTATCACTGAATTTGATTCAGAGCTGCTGTCATCACATCCACCTGCAGAGTATTTTGCTGTGATGGAAACAGCCTTCAGGGATGTCATATAGTCTTTCTTTTCATCATGTTTTTTCGTCTTCTTTCTTTTGTTTTCATTTCTAAATACATAAAAATGCATGAGATGAACAAGAACACTCAATTTGTGTATGAATTTATTTTGATTCAGTACAGGAAGGTTGCAGGTAACATCAAGAGTATTATCTGCTTTAATATTATTTGCAGCTGACAAAGTCAATTCAAAATAAGCCTAAAAGTAAAGGTTTTATATCTAATAATGTCATTATCCTAACAACAGAAACATATATGACTCTGAGCTTATTTTTGAATTAATTGAAATCATTATGTTATTTATTTAACCAGTGCCAGTACTTTCTATCAAGAAACGTTATATAATAAGCTTAGGAGGAACACATACAGTGTATAAATGTGTACATATTGAAAAGAGACTGCCACAAAAATCAACCTTTTCTTTTGGTAATCTGGTGAATTTCGTTTCCGGATGTCTTCATCAAATTGTTCTTGACGTTGAATGACATACTCAGGTGAGTATGTAAAAGGGGTACCTTTTTTCAATAAAAGGTATATAAATGGCAAAATGGTATATAAAAGGGTAAGGGGTTGGACCTCGGGTCTGAACCTCCCCGTATTAAACTTTGTTAAGTATCCCACCGGGCCCTGAATGATCTACACAGAGATGACAGCATTATAATTACGAAACCAGACAAAGGAAATGGTATTGTTATTGTTGCCATACTTGACTATCGTAACAAAATGAAGCAGTTGCTTCTTAGAGCCTTAATTTCTTCTTACCTCCAGAAACTACGAAAGGATGGAACTGAATTGATGACACGGTTTTCTAGAAGATTTTACCCGTGAGTCTTCCCCAGGTGTTTTATATGACCTTCCAAAAGTTCACAAGACTGGATGCCCCTTTCGCCCTATTGTCTTATTAGTGAATACGTACAATTACAACCTAGCGTCTTACCTTGTTGGATTACTTCAGCCGAATCGATATATATCCACTAATCAGCTTACAGTTAAAGATTCATTTCAGGAAATGGAACATTTCAAGGCCTTTTCGAAACATGATCACTATTTTGCAATTGCTGATCACGTTAAAACAAATGGTTGCAACATCAAATGGGAACATTTTGACATTTTGGCGTCCGGCCAGCAAAAATAGAGTTCGAGGTCTGTTATGTAACGCACGGACCACGTGCGAGCAATAATTTGAAGGGGAATGAAACAAGGTTCGTAACTTACAGTACGCGTCTAGAAAACGAGGTTAGTAAGATATTTATTATATCTTAATTTTCTATGCGCGTGACGAGTTCGGGAAACCATTTCTGGTCGTGGTTTTAAATTTGAGCGGGCCGTACAGAAGTGTAAGGCCCGCTAAATCGACAACAGCCGACGTAGGTAACTGGGAGAGTAAGAAATATACAACAGTCAGCAAAAAAGCTTCAAATACTTCACTTTAATCAAATCAATTTTATTTTATATTCACTTCGCCAAAATTGCTTTTTTAAAGTTGTAAGTGATTTTACGAAACTACTGTTGCTTTTTTATACTGTCTAATGGTGTCTCGCCGTGTTTGCTCCTTGCTAATCATTGCGCGAGAAAAATGAACTTTGGTTTGTTTTGTCTGAGTTTACTCCGAGTATGTTAAATCGGCCTCGCTATCAAAGTAACAGAGATTTATCTTAAATGCTAGATAAAAGTGGCGTTTGCAAGCTAATTAGCCCTCATCACGTACATAATGAACTGTTACTGATACACTTGAATTAAATTAAATGTAATTTCGTCCAAACACAAGATGGTATATTTTTAATTTTTCAGGTTTTCATTTGACAGCCTCTGAAGGTATATAAGTACGATGATCAATCATGTCTTCATCTTTCTTCGAAGTTCAAATATATGATCTTTCATATATTCAATTGTATTCTTTACCATTTAAGGGTATATTACGAACTCACAAAGTGGCCAGCTCTCAGTTGCCTAGGTCACTTGGGTAGCGTGCTGTACTGGTATCGCGCAGGTAATGGGTTCGAATCCAGTGTAGGTCTGAATTTTCTGCAGGTTTAATTTTACAAATGCTTAAGCCGTGTGCATTTTGCTGCGATGATCAAAGGTGTCGTCATATGTTTCTCCGCAGTACAATTTTATGATCTTCCTTATATTCACATGAAAATGGGCCTGAGGTTGAGACCCGGAGCACTGATTTAAATTAGTTTGCAGTTACATGAAATTCGATGCCTTTGTTTTTCGGAAAAATAATGAACGGAGCCATTCCACTCGTGATGGTTTAGTTATTTATCTCAGAGTTGTTCAAAAGTTATTGTGGGAGCTTTAATTTCCTGGAAACTTGCAGTTTCGAAAAAAAGTTTCATTGTCGGGTTTATTAAAGGGTTTAAACCTTTAGTAGCTCGTACTAGCAAAGCTATTCTGCGCGAGCCACTATTCTTTTAGAGCACTCATTTTAATTAAAATTGAAAATAAGAGAAAAAAGAGAAATTAAAGAGTTGGAAAAATAGACAAAATTTATCAGCCTTATTATACGCAACACATGATATAGTTAAGAAGCGAAATATGGTTGGCATAGCAAGACGTAGAAGTCATCGGCGTTTTAAGAGGAGCTCTCCTGACTGGGTCATCGAGGTTCTTACTGTTGGTTTAGTGGTAACAAAAAAAAAAAGAAACACTTTCTTTTCTTCCACACTTTATTTAATAATTTGTCAGTTATGCGAGCAAGTTGTGCAAGCATGCTTGGTTTACATGCCAGTTGCTCATTCTTTAAGAACATAAATCTCCAAAGTAGCTTGACCAGAATTGGACATAGAGCCGTGAAATTTCAGACCAGAACCGAGGGATCTCTCATGCCAACCATTTGCCCTGAAGGGGTTTGCCTTATAATACAAATCTTTGTACTGATCATAGTCGGCCCTTTTGTTTCCAGGGTAAAGCTTAGCATTCCACCAGTTTTCGTACCAGTTGTAATCAAACGGAACAGAGAACATCACAGAAAGTGTTTTGTCGATGTCTGCAATGTAGTAGGCCAGGACTCCGACAGCTCCCGTTGCGACTGGTCCAGACGTTTTGCGAGGTCCATAAAGTACGGCATGCTCTGTGAAAAAATTAAGAGAAACCGACAAATTAAACAATTAGCAGTTATTGTACTCGGTTTTCGTACAATATCGTCACTTTGAGTGGATGTGCGCGGTAGGGTAATTGGGATTTCAATTAATATTCAAAGAATAAGACCCAGAGTCATATATGTTTCATGTTGTTAGGTTAGGAATAATGGACCTTGATTAGATAATAGAAACTCTTTACCTTTTAGGTTGGGGCTGTTATTAATTTTGAATTGACTTTGTCAGGGGGGCTGGCAAAAATAATAGTTAAAGCAGACACTAATACTCTTGATGTTACCCTGCAAACCTTCCCTGTACTGAATCAAAATTAAATTCATAGGACACAAATTGGAGTGTTCTTGGTTCATGGGGTGCTCAGTGCATTTTTATGTATTTAGAAATGAGATAATCAAAAGAAATGAAGACGAGAAAACAACATGATGAAAAGAAAGACTATATAGACATCCCTGAAGGCTGTTTCCATCACAGTCCGAAATCCTCTGCAGGTTGGGATTGTGATGAACAGCAGCTCTGACAGTCGAAATTCAGATGATTAGCAGCGATAGTTTTTCCATTAGCCATTACTGCAGTTTTTTTTAGTAATCCAGGTGTACGGCAGTGACAGACTAGCACAGTGGACGATGAGTGTGTGGAGATAGAGCTACGAGCTTACAGGGCAACACAATCCTTATCCCACTTGGTTAAATTCTGCTTGTTATGACTGTGAAGGGCACACGGAGGGATCCATTTACAAGGACTGACTTGTGTAGAATATTGCATGCATGGTGTTGCACCCTCTTGCCAAACAATGTGGAAAACTCATCTTGGAAACATCTGTCCATTGTATTAGTCTCAATATCGTCCGGAAGGTATAGCCGGGGCGCAGAGGTAGAATGTAGTTAAGGAGTAAACTACCAATACAAAAGCCTACCTTTGGCAGTTCGCTGGTGCAAATTTTAATGCCCAACAATTTTTGAGGGGGGGAACAAGTTGACGGGACATTTGATCCAGACCGATCAGTTTTAGGCCTATGGAGAGCATTATGTTGGGGGTGGTTGGGTTTCAGTTTTTCCTTTTCTAATTATTTTAGTAATTTACAATAGACAGGTCAGAAAACAGATCGGCGTGGCCTTTCCTGGATTTGTGTTTTCATGCACACCGTCGCACAAAAGAAAGATGTCATTCTTGGTGGCAGGTGACAATCGAAAAGCCAGGCAAAAAAAAGGCATCTCCTCATTGCAGCGCTATTTTCTTTGCTTACCCCACATGGTGTGGACTCTGTGTCTTCGTTTCACGTGGGGTCAGGGAAAATGTGGGTATAAAGCAAGCTGGACCTTTATCCGGGCAGCAAAAGCTTTCTGACGTGTTTGCCCTAGATTTGTAACTTGCCTTGACAAAACTTCAGAGAGGAAAGTGTCAGCAAATGAGACAACGACCAAATACCGAACTTCCCAAGGTACATTTGGAATGAAAACACAATTAGACCGAAAGAGCCACCTACAGTCCAGCAGTATACTCATTGGCTGTTAGGCAGTTTTTGGTGTGTGGAGTAGTACACTTGTGGTCTATAAATGTGGTTATCATGGATGTTATTGTAAGAATATCAAATACAAGGTTACATGGTGCATGCATCACACAAGGATTCTTACCACTAGCAGTAAAACACTGCAACTGCATTATGTTTCTGCCCCGTTATAATATCTGTTTATTTTCATGTGCTTAGTGTGAATTTTTCTAGTACTTCTTGCCCGCAATGGGTTTGCTTATGAGGCCTGGTTCAAAACACGTTCGGACACATTTTCAGGTATTCGACGACACCTACTGTTGGCCTATTTGAGTAACCATGAGGAAGTTCGACGTGATGAATCACAATAATTAGGATCGGCCAAGATTTTGTATTCGGGTCAGACAAACTTCTGTAACCGATGTCATAGAGGGACTGGGAGCGAGTCCGGACTGGGCGTCTTCGGATAGCAATCGGCGAAAAAGGTCAGTTTTTCGGTACATACATGTACACGTCCGATCTTCTGATGTACCGAATTCATCAATGCATAAAATTACGCTCATTACACCACCAGGTTATTTGCTCAGATATAGGAGAGTAAGGTGATTGGGCTAGTGTGAGCTATCCAAAAGTGCAGCCGTGCCCCATGAAATGGCGCCACCGCAAAAAAAAATTCTAGCCCAGGTTACTGTTGAAACAATTTCCACGTGCTTTTAGCCACCCGTCTTGATTGGAGGAATAGACAGCCCTTAAACGCAAAACGCCGAAACATTTGAAAGAACAAAGTGCGCCTGTGGATTTAAGGTAGAAAAGACAAGTCGGGCTCAATTTTCTGGTTTCTTTTTTTTTTTTTGTTACCACGGAAAACCAACAGTAAGAACCTCGATGACCCAGTCAGGAGAGCTCCTCTTAAAACGCCGATGACTTCTACGTCTTGCTATGCCAACCATATTTCGCTTCTTAACTATATCATGTGTTGCGTATAATAAGGCTGATAAATTTTGTCTATTTTTCCAACTCTTTAATTTCTCTTTTTTCTCTTATTTTCAATTTTAATTAAAATGAGTGCTCTAAAAGAATAGTGGCTCGCGCAGAATAGCTTTGCTAGTACGAGCTACTAAAGGTTTAAACCCTTTAATAAACCCGACAATGAAACTTTTTTTCGAAACTGCAAGTTTCCAGGAAATTAAAGCTCCCACAATAACTTTTGAACAACTCTGAGATAAATAACTAAACCATCACGAGTGGAATGGCTCCGTTCATTATTTTTCCGAAAAACAAAGGCATCGAATTTCATGTAACTGCAAACTAATTTAAATCAGTGCTCCGGGTCTCAACCTCAGGCCCATTTTCATGTGAATATAAGGAAGATCATAAAATTGTACTGCGGAGAAACATATGACGACACCTTTGATCATCGCAGCAAAATGCACACGGCTTAAGCATTTGTAAAATTAAACCTGCAGAAAATTCAGACCTACACTGGATTCGAACCCATTACCTGCGCGATACCAGTACAGCACGCTACCCAAGTGACCTAGGCAACTGAGAGCTGGCCACTTTGTGAGTTCGTAATATACCCTTAAATGGTAAAGAATACAATTGAATATATGAAAGATCATATATTTGAACTTCGAAGAAAGATGAAGACATGATTGATCATCGTACTTATATACCTTCAGAGGCTGTCAAATGAAAACCTGAAAAATTAAAAATATACCATCTTGTGTTTGGACGAAATTACATTTAATTTAATTCAAGTGTATCAGTAACAGTTCATTATGTACGTGATGAGGGCTAATTAGCTTGCAAACGCCACTTTTATCTAGCATTTAAGATAAATCTCTGTTACTTTGATAGCGAGGCCGATTTAACATACTCGGAGTAAACTCAGACAAAACAAACCAAAGTTCATTTTTCTCGCGCAATGATTAGCAAGGAGCAAACACGGCGAGACACCATTAGACAGTATAAAAAAGCAACAGTAGTTTCGTAAAATCACTTACAACTTTAAAAAAGCAATTTTGGCGAAGTGAATATAAAATAAAATTGATTTGATTAAAGTGAAGTATTTGAAGCTTTTTTGCTGACTGTTGTATATTTCTTACTCTCCCAGTTACCTACGTCGGCTGTTGTCGATTTAGCGGGCCTTACACTTCTGTACGGCCCGCTCAAATTTAAAACCACGACCAGAAATGGTTTCCCGAACTCGTCACGCGCATAGAAAATTAAGATATAATAAATATCTTACTAACCTCGTTTTCTAGACGCGTACTGTAAGTTACGAACCTTGTTTCATTCCCCTTCAAATTATTGCTCGCACGTGGTCCGTGCGTTACATAACAGACCTCGAACTCTATTTTTGCTGGCCGGACGCCAAAATGTCAAAATGTTCCCATTTGATGTTGCAACCATTTGTTTTAACGTGATCAGCAATTGCAAAATAGTGATCATGTTTCGAAAAGGCCTTGAAATGTTCCATTTCCTGAAATGAATCTTTAACTGTAAGCTGATTAGTGGATATATATCGATTCGGCTGAAGTAATCCAACAAGGTAAGACGCTAGGTTGTAATTGTACGTATTCACTAATAAGACAATAGGGCGAAAGGGGCATCCAGTCTTGTGAACTTTTGGAAGGTCATATAAAACACCTGGGGAAGACTCACGGGTAAAATCTTCTAGAAAACCGTGTCATCAATTCAGTTCCATCCTTTCGTAGTTTCTGGAGGTAAGAAGAAATTAAGGCTCTAAGAAGCAACTGCTTCATTTTGTTACGATAGTCAAGTATGGCAACAATAACAATACCATTTCCTTTGTCTGGTTTCGTAATTATAATGCTGTCATCTCTGTGTAGATCATTCAGGGCCCGGTGGGATACTTAACAAAGTTTAATACGGGGAGGTTCAGACCCGAGGTCCAACCCCTTACCCTTTTATATACCATTTTGCCATTTATATACCTTTTATTGAAAAAAGGTACCCCTTTTACATACTCACCTGAGTATGTCATTCAACGTCAAGAACAATTTGATGAAGACATCCGGAAACGAAATTCACCAGATTACCAAAAGAAAAGGTTGATTTTTGTGGCAGTCTCTTTTCAATATGTACACATTTATACACTGTATGTGTTCCTCCTAAGCTTATTATATAACGTTTCTTGATAGAAAGTACTGGCACTGGTTAAATAAATAACATAATGATTTCAATTAATTCAAAAATAAGCTCAGAGTCATATATGTTTCTGTTGTTAGGATAATGACATTATTAGATATAAAACCTTTACTTTTAGGCTTATTTTGAATTGACTTTGTCAGCTGCAAATAATATTAAAGCAGATAATACTCTTGATGTTACCTGCAACCTTCCTGTACTGAATCAAAATAAATTCATACACAAATTGAGTGTTCTTGTTCATCTCATGCATTTTTATGTATTTAGAAATGAAAACAAAAGAAAGAAGACGAAAAAACATGATGAAAAGAAAGACTATATGACATCCCTGAAGGCTGTTTCCATCACAGCAAAATACTCTGCAGGTGGATGTGATGACAGCAGCTCTGAATCAAATTCAGTGATAGCAGCGATAGTTTTCCATAGCCATACTGCAGTAACAGTGTACCAGTGACAGACAGCAGTGACGATGAGTGTGGAGAAGAGCTACGAGCTACAAGGCAATCCTTCCCTTTGTATTTCTTGTATGACTGTGAAGGCACCGGAGGATCCATTTACAAGGACGACTTTGTAGAAATTGCTGCAGTGTTGCAACCTCTTGCCAACAATGTGGAAACTCATCTTGAAAAATCTTTCCATTTATTAGTCAATATGTCCGGAAGGATAGCCGCGCCAGGTAGAATGTTTTAGAGTAACTCCCATACAAAGCCTACCTTTGGGTTGCTGTGAAATTTTAATGCCCAACATTTTTGAGAAAAATTGACGGAATTTGATCAGCCATATTTTTAGGCCTATGAGAGCTTATTTTGGGGGGATTGGGTTCAGTTTTCTTTTCTAATATTTTATTAATTTTACAATAGACAGTCAGAAAACAGACGCCTTTCCTGGTTTTTGTTTCATACACTGCAAAAAGATGTCATTTTGTGGCAGGTGAAACAAAAGCTGGAAAAGGCATCTCCTCTTGCAGGCTATTTCTTAACCACTGTGTGCTTGTTTCGTTTCAGTGGTCAGAAAATGTGGTATAAAGCAAACTGACCTTATCCGGCAGCAAAGCTTTCTGACGTTTTGCCTAGATTTGTAACTTGCCTTACAAAACTCAGAGAGAAAGTGTCAGCAAAGAGAAACACAAAATACTTCCCAGGTACATTGGAAAACAATTAGAACCAAAGCACACAGTCAGCATTATCATTGTTGTAGCAGTTTTTGGTGTGGAGTAGTCACTGTGGTATAATATGTTATCATGTATATTGTAAGAATCAAATACAGGTTACATGTGCATGCATCACACAAGGATTCTTACCACTGAGTAAAACACTGCAACTCATTATTTTCTGTTAAAATATTTTATTTTCATGTCTATTTAATTTCTAGTACTTCTTGCCCGCAATGGGTTTGCTTATGAGGCCTGGTTCAAACGTCGGACTTTTCATGTATCGAACCTAATGTTGCTATTGAGTACATGAGAAGTTCGACGTATGAATATTGACTAATGAATGGAAAGATTTTTCCATATGAGTTTCCACATTGTTGGCAAGAGGTTGTAGCACTGCAGCAATTTCTACAATGTGGTCCTTGTAAACGGATCCCCCGGTGCCTTCACAGTCATACAAGAAATACAAAGGGGAAGGATTGCCTTGTAGCTCGCCTCCACACTTATCGTCACTGCTGTCTGTCACTGGGACACTGTCACTGCAGTTTGGCTCTGGAAAACTATCGCTGCCATCACTGAATTCTGATTCAGAGCTGCTGTCATCACATCCACTTTCAGAGTATTTTGTTGTAATGGAAACAGCCTTCAGGGATGTCATATATTCTTTCTCTTTATCATGTATTTTCATCTTTCTTTTGTTTTCATTTCTAAATACATAAAAATGCATGAGATGAACAAGAACACTCAACTTGTGTATGAATTTATTTTGATTTAGTACAGGAAGGTTGCAGACAACATTCAAGAATATATCTTGAATAAATCTGTATGAGAATAAATCAATGAATGAATGAAAAAAGGTATTAATTCTGCTTTAATATTATTTGCAGCTGACAAAGTCAATTCAAAATAAGCCTAAAGGTAAAGGTTTCATTTCTAATAATGTTATTATCCTAATAACAGAAACATAAGTGACTTTGAGCTTATTTTGAGTTAATTGACATCATTATGTTATTTATTTAACCAATACCAGTACTTTCTATCAAGAAACTTTGTATAATAAGCTTAAGAGGAACACATACAGTGTATACATGTGTACATATTGAAAAAAGACTGGCACAAAAATCAACCTTTTCTTTTAGTAATCTGGTGAATTTCGTTTCCGGATGTCTTCATCAAATTGTTCTTGACGCTGAATGACATACTCAATGGCTTTCTTTGGCATTGGCATTGAAAATAGCTGGAACAAGAGAACTATCCATATTGGGCCAATATTCTGATAAAGAAATAGTTATGTATTTAGTCAGTATACTTTAATTGCAATGTTATGTTTTTCTTTGAAAAGTACATTGTGTCATTATAATGAAGTCACATCCTTTCTTTGAAAATATGCATTAAAAATAGCATTACATTACACCTTGCAAATATAAGCTCAAATCAGGAGTTGTTCTGTATTCCATTTTAGGAGAAAAGGTTATCTTACAAATCTACATACACTGTGATGCATGGCTACTCTAGGTGTTACTGACAGGAAATATAGTAGTGTAGGTACACTCACCTTGTGTGGTATTGACATGTTTGTCTTGCACTGATAGTGTACAGACCCAGGGTCAATCCTTTTCCCCCTGTATGCTAAGTATTCATCATTACTTTTTTCGCAATTGTTTGTTACCCGAAAGTCCTTTTCATCATTCTTACTGCTCATTTCTTGAGTATAATTGATTCAGTAACTAAACAAGTAGGGTGTTTCCTCGGGGGTCCGCATCTTGTTGACCATCTTGTAGTATTGTAATATACAACTCAATATGTAGTCTTGTAAAGTCAAATATTGTTGTGAACCACCCGGAAAAGTAAATGCAATAGTTGTGTCACCGGTGTCATTTACTAAGTATCAAGTAGTCCATTTTCTACATAACCAAACTGAACTACTAAGCTCGACAGTTCGCACGCTAATACTACACCTTTTGCATTTCATTTACAGAAAATAAACATTCATTTGTGTCGAAATCTCTTTCATTACAGTCAATACACTCTCAATAACACCAATATGACCTTCATTTGCGCGTAAGGAACGTTCAAGAATAACATTTGCATATGTGTTAACATTCAAAATCATCAAAAGATAAACAATACCATCTTTTGACATTCATTGACTGTAAATGTATTTTCATTTTGGTCGAAATGAAATTCGTTGTCACGAAACGACAATCATTTACACTTTTGGACGACCTTTTTCAACAAAAGACTTTCAATAACACAATTTGCATGAGAACGCACAATCAATTGCATTATTATACAATCATATCCATGAAGGTAACAATCTTTAGTGCGATGGGACAAACATTACAGTGCTTTCTCCTAACGTTAACAGAAAACAATCGCTCATTAGCGTAGTTCTTTTGAAAAGAGATAAACTCACCCAATGTTCATAGAAAATTTGACTACAGAACAAGCGGACCGTATGCATTTTTTAAAATCATATTTTCACAATCCTCCACTTGCAGACATAAATTCGGCCACCTACGAAACTTTTTGCGTACAACTCAGAGGGAAATTGTATCGCACTCAGCTGTTGTAGCAAGACCTACAACAAAGTATTGGTATCATTACGCGTACGGCAGCTAAATGTGGACAATAGTATCGTTTTATGCAAACGTATTTGTCCCTATGCCTCAATAATGAAGTACACCTTTTGCTCTTCATTTACAGAAAATAAACATTCATTTGGGTCAAAATTTCTTTCATTTAAGTCAATATACTCTCAATAACACCAGTATGAACTTCATTTGCGCGTAACGAATGTTCAAGAATAACATTTGCATATATGTTAACATTCAAAATCATCAAAAGATAAACAATACCATCCTTTGACATTCATTGACTGTAAATGTATTTTCATTTTGGTCGATATGAAATTCGTTGTCACGAAACGACAATCA
>JAHPZR010055672.1:0-5000 GCA_019787425.1 Platygyra sinensis | reverse complement strand
GTAAAGACCACTAGACAAAGTTCAGTCTGTTACTTGCTGAGTGACAAAAACTTTAAAATGATCTATGTGAACATCAGCAAATGAATATATTCGCTATTTCAATAAGCAAAAATTGCTTAATCTAAAATGAATCAATTTAGGTTAGATTTATTGACTGTTAACTCGAGTTGTCTGCTATTTACATTTTCTAAGGCAGTTAATGGTCAGAATAAAAAAGGGAAATTGATAAAATATGCTACAACGTTCCTGTTTTGAAAAAAAATATGTGTACACTGTACTGTGTAGTCACCAATTTACAACAACAAGATGCTAATCAAATGAAACAACATGAATAATAGATTCTGTTCGCATGGTTCAAAAGAGTCTCTAAACGTGTGATCTGCTAAAAAAGTGATACTTTTCTTATCGACTTTCAATGTTATTTTGATTTTAGTAACGTGTACTTATCCTTCAAATGTTTTCTTGTTGTAGGCTGCAATTTCAAATCAGTAGTGAGTTCAAATGAATGCAAGATAATGCACGATTTAGGCAAGGTATCAATCCATGGTTCGGTGGACCTGAATTGATTCAAAGGTGCCCATTTTCCCCTGTAGGTTCCTTTCCAATAATGGATTTGAAATTCGCAATCCCACAGCTCTTTAATGACGCCAATTACTGGTTCTTTATCCCAATTTGACAACAAAACAGCCACAAATTTTCCAATGGAAAGGCCTTCCAAGAAACTGTCCACGCGTTCCACAGGATTTTCTCTTTCTCTTGGGGCAATATATCTTCCAGTATAAATCTATAATGAAAATAAATGAGTGAGTGAGTGAGTGAGTGAGTGAGTGAATTAAGAGAATGCACATATGCAGGTTGTGTTCCATGGTGCAATTAAAACCCTGCAAAGCAACTCTAAAGTGTCCACATTGTAACTGGCCAAGTGTATATAAAAGAACTTGAAAACGACATAAATCTCATTGTCTCACCATATTCTCAGAATTCCCTTATTGGCATACAGAACACCTTAAGAGCTACATCATTGAGATTCGCTAAAAAGACTCTAACTTGCCTCTTTTTAAAATTGTGATGTACCTACCTGTCTTGTTGGATTTCTTTCCTTGTCTTGCAATGCTTGCAAATTGTCTGGAACAGTACAATCGACAGAAGAAGGCCTTATTTTGTCTGAATTTAAGACCTTGTCCAGTGGCCACTCCCATTCCTCTGGCAAATCAACCAGTTTGTCCACATTGGTGACCCATCGAGACCAAAATGTGGCGGCTTCTTCAGGATAGTGCTCTCGGAACTTGTTCAAGTCACGCTTTAAGCCATCGACATCAATTTTTCTTAAGACGGGTTGAACCAAACTTGGTTTACATGTACTTGTTGGGCGTGACTAGGGTAGGGAAAGGAAATAACAACATCAAATGCCTGAACTTATGTATTACATAATGTTAAGATTTACAGTTTCATTTACAAACTTGTCATTTACTCTACGAATTTGTTTGGACAAACGGTACATACTTTGATTTGAATTGTCTCTTTTATGACTGGTTTATGAAACCCAAGGAAATGTGCAATTTGGAAGGCAAGTGTACTTTGTTCAAAACATAAATAAGTAATTACGCAATGCGTGTGTGGTTGCTACAGGGTTGTCAAAATAAGCCGGCAACTGGTGCATTCTACCTGCTATTCCGAATACTGCATCAGCTACTCTGAATGTTAGTAGGTCAGTTCGAAGCATGATATTGGGGAAAGAAAATGAAAATAGCCGTCGTTTTGGATGGAACCTGCTACTCAAAAACCTACTGACAACCTTGCAGTTATAACAGCCAAACAGCATCAATTTACAAAGGAGGGAGGAACATAATTTATGTTCTTGCATGAACATGCACATGTATGTAGTGTGCTGAGCGACAGACCATTAGTTACTTACCTTCAGAACAATCACTGGACCTTCCCATGGCATGTGTGAATAGTTTCGATAAAACATCTCACACCTTCCACTTGCATTGCGAACAAACTTGAAACACTTGGGTTGGGTGTGGTCATGAAGTTCCTCTGCATGGGGTGCTAGCCACTCTTTGATGTTATAAACCACATCCAACAGAAATGCTTGGGTTTTAATGTTCGGAACACAGTCGTGCATAGCTTCAAACATTTCTATACAAAAAAGGAAACAAGCAATTATGCACTACTACTACATGTATTCTAAGTGTACCCTTCTATTATTGCAACATTTAAAAGAATGACCAGCATGGTCATATTACTGCATAATGATGTCTGACATTTTTTTTAGAAAAGGAAAAATATAGCATGGTAGGGGATACTAACCATCTACAGTATAAACATCTTTCAGGTCTAAATGTTGTGAATACACTCCAAAGAATGCATCAATGTCTTCGTGAGTGTGGCCGACTGGTAGAAAGTTCAACTTGATCTATACAATATTCAAAATAAAACTATGTTAGCAGTCCAGTGGATAATTTTTCTCTCATTATCCTGGCTCATCTTAATTAGGGCTGCTACCTATGGAGCCAGGAGATTAATACTTTATTCTTACATGTAAGTAATAAAAATATTGTTGTTGTTAATTTCACAAATGCTCAGACACTTGATTTCAGTTTGTATTTCTATAGGTAACTGGGAAGCGTGCAATTTACAGGTACTAGGCTCCTTGGGTTTGTACAGTTTTACACCTTCATCCAAGAAAATTATTTTGCTTGTAACCTGATGTCAGTGTTAAGCTACTGGGAGTATTCTGTGAAAGTAAGTGTCTTGCTGACCAAGATGCAAGCCATATAACTACATGGGAATTGCTTAAAGTTCCATTTTACTTAATTGGGCATTAACATGAAACAAACCTTATCAAACACAAGCAGCTCCACAAGGAGAGCTAGCAGCCACATCATGTACTGGTTTTTGTTCTCCTTTACACAATTGTCCAGTTGAAGGTTGAATACTGGAGGGAGTTTATAACACTTGCACCATTCCATTAGCATCTTGAGCAGCACCGTTGCTGTAAGATTTGGATCATGAGGCCACTGATAGTAATCAAAGGAACCAAATATATCTTTCCCAGTTGAAGATTGCCCAGAATGGAAAATTTCACCAACAAGGTGAGTGCCAACATTGGTTAAGTTACATGTGGCCTTGGTCTTTCGTCGAAGCCTTGGAATGTTTGTGGTTTTTTGATCCATCCCATCATCAATAACTGTCAAGTACTTTTCTGGAAATCGCCTTGCCTTGTACCGATGAAGATAGTAAACTCTCCGCTCTTGCCTTTCAACATTAACACAAAGAGTGTTTGTCACTAATTAAATTTAAATGTAACCACTGAATTGGATAACATAAGGTTACTTCCCACCTTTGGTAAAAATGGATGTGCACCAGTTTTACCATAACCTTAACAAAATAATTATACATCAATAAGTGATGAACATGGCTTTTGTGATTGGTTTTAGTGTCACTTCATATTTGAATTTCTTTTGTTTGTTCTGACTCTGACAATTTACACGGTTTTACAGGAAAGACTGTAAATACATTGTTCACTTAATCAGTATTAAGTGAAACAATGTATGAACAATGCGTGAACAATGTTGGCCCACCATATTCATTTTGGTCACAAGCACGAGTTCACAACCCAAAACTGATTGGTTTATGGGCAGTTAAATTAAGTGGGCATGTAATGTGCCCAATCAACTCATGAAACTGTCCCTTTAACATGACTAGAATGTTTTATGACACATACATGTAGGTTGTTCTATTATATTATATATATTTACTCTATGTGTATACACACTTACCAAACAAGATCAAGGTGCTTCTTTAAAAGAACATCAATTTCATTTCGTACTCTCTTGTCCATAGTTTTTTCTTTTTGCTCTTTATATTTAGTACAGTTAGTACATTTGGTAAAGCGATTCTCCTGGAGACAATTAACAGATAATTATTCTGGTCAGTTTTACTGATTAAGACAGTTTTTTGTTGCTATCAGCAGTTGTAACACTTTCATCCAATGTGTATTACACTTTGATTTGATGCCAAAAATTTCATTTTTTATGCATGCAACTAACCTTTGGTATGATCACGTTCCGGAAGTACTGATGAAACACACTGTAAAACTGCGAGAGACCAACAGATGGAATACCATAGCCATCATTCTCCTGTACCATTTGCTTGTAAATTGATAATACAGAGAAGCAAGAGGGCAAATGTATTGTGGTCTGGTCTGGCTGATGTTGACCTACACAATTTATGAAGAACTCCAACCATGCGATGCAGTCTTTAGTTTTTTCTGTTGGCCGTTTGATGCCCAAATTTCCATGCTCAACGTTAACAGTCCCATTTTGAAATTCGCCATAAATTCTTCGAAATGTTTCCTTTTTGATGTCATGAACAAGTATCCATGCTTCCTTGCAAACTTGTTTTCCCTTTACAATAAATTCGGTTACATAGCCACCACCATCATCATGTTTACTGTGGCTGTGAAGATACTCGAGTAAATAGTTTCTTCTGTCAGTCTGTCCCTTGCATTTAATGTTTATTTCACAGTGGTTGATATCTTCAATTGACAATTTGCGTAAACATTTATTTATGCAGCAACTAACTGTCAATAACCAGAGAATATCTTCATCTGTCCTGGAGTTGCAATCTATGTGTATGCATACAACAATCAAATTAGAAATTAACCACTGACATCAGTTGAACTGTGATAGCAGCTGCTCTTATTGTGAAAGTAAATTACTTGATAAAGTATCAGTCACTGATATTTTTTGTTCCATTTTTTCTTTAAACTGTTTAAAAGATGTTCCTCTGGCAATCAATCTATCAATTCCAGCAAACAAAGAATCATCTCTAGCTGCTGAAGTATGCTGTACAGACATTAAATGAGTGTTGAGATTTGAATATTTTCCATAGCATAGCTCGCAGGTTTTTGCTAATAATGGTAGTTTTTTTGTGTTCGTAGGTACATTTTTCTTGAACCATGTTTCAAAAGGAGATTGTGGTAGTGGTGAATC
>JAHPZR010055664.1:67500-89484 GCA_019787425.1 Platygyra sinensis | reverse complement strand
ATTATGAAGCGGAAGGTATCTTAATATAGACTTATGGAGGTTAACTTCTCCACCTTGTCATCAAAGTAAAACAAAACGTGAGAAATTGAAATAACAGTAACGGAATTTCCCCCCATGATAAGGCCAAACTGTGTATAACATTCTTTCCTGTCTTTATCCTTTGCCGACAGACGACATAGCGGTCAAATATTTTTCACAATCATTTGTATTTTGTTGTTGCTTACTTTTTGACTCGACTTTGAGCTTCTTATCACAGTAAGAGTGACGTGCTTCTAAAACTAATATTACTAGTAGTTCTTTGTAACTCTTCATTTCCAATCTGATGAAAAGAAAAATCGTGAATTTGATTCTTCCAACAGTCACTAAATAATGTAGTTTGCACGATTTGAGTCGAGTGAAATTCTTCCTCTCAAGCTCATTTCCATTGTTTAACAGAGCGCATCATAGAATCACAACATACGAAATACTTGGTTTTTGTGCCTAGTGCTCGTAGAGCTCAAGGCACCATGTTATCGTGCATACGTGTGCGTCCGTAACACTTGCTGTTTGTGTAATATGTCATGAAGTGTCCTCCACTTCACTTTTTGTTTCGTTTCCTCAGAAACGAAACGGTATTGTTTTCAGTTCAGGGGTGAACTATTTACATAGTGGAGATAATATCCAATCAGAGTAAAGGTCGTAATTGTGAATGTAACTACGGCGGCAAAATTTCCGCCCAAATTCTGTGTATCGAAATGCAAAATTTCAATTATTGCCTTACACGAAATGGGGAATTATTGATTGAAACTCGCTGTATCGGTATATTACACACGAAAACTACGAACGGGACTTCTAATCGCGTAGTGATAGTAAAAGAGAAATATGTTTTCGAGGTAGAGACGCCGCCACACCACGCGATTTGACCCCCAATGAGATATTTTAAGCCGATTAAGGCAGTTAGTTTTGTTTCGTTCAACAAAGAAATGGTACTGTTTTTCGTTTTATAGTGATTTATTATTGACATAGTGAGTATGAGAGTTATCAATGTAACGCTTGTAATTGACAAGATAAACATGCGCAGCAAAACATCCTGTTGAAACTAAATTTAATTTCGAGTCACGAAAACAAAAGGAACGTAACATGGCACTGAAGGCAGAAATAACTGAAGACTTACATGTTTTAAGTCAGACTATAGCGCTGTGATTCTAAAGAGACGAAGGTAGCTGTTTTCTTGCTTGATTTAAATGTGATTAAGATCACTACGGCGACATAACTTTGGTGAAATCGGACTTGTCAGGAATAACAATCCCGCCGATTTTCTGTGGATGCTTACGAGAAAAGAACACGCACTTGGAACGCTTGGATGATACCAGAGACAGAAACGATATTCTGCGGAAGGTAACTAATTCATCAAATCAGTGTATTTCATTAACCTTGCCATATTGCAAAAGAGGTACAATATGGCTTTCTTATAAGGTGTCGACATTTTGTAGATTTAATTGAATTTGCCAAATTTTCCGCCACAATTTGAGAAACTTCACTTCTTTTGGAGCGCGTCCTATCATAAGCTTTTAGAAATAACAATCTTTTTGTTTTGAGGTACCGTGGCTGAGCTGGTTTCCATGAAAACACCGATAAGATTTGTATTTTGGCTTCATAAATAAGCCGAAGGTGGACTGTGTAAATAATTGCATAACTCTCGTCACACGTAACACGTCCTTTTTGAAAAGAAAAATATATTGCAGCAACGACAACAAAACGAAGAGTGCCGCAGCAGCCATTCGAATCAAGCACTTCCTGGCAAAGAAATGGAAAAATTATGTGTCAAATGCTTTTCCCTCTTAGCGTTATTTAACCTCACTCACAATAATTTCGAATTTGCGAAAATATGGCGGGGCCGCGCGGCCCGCTTCCTGAAGCATTTACCCTGCTTAGTTAATTAAGACCAAAATCTGCGATTTTTCAACCCTATTTATGACC
The DNA here is from genome assembly GCA_019787425.1 of Platygyra sinensis. NCBI lineage: Eukaryota > Metazoa > Cnidaria > Anthozoa > Scleractinia > Merulinidae > Platygyra > Platygyra sinensis. Next base: position 87,525 of record JAHPZR010055664.1, on the reverse strand, counting down.
TGTCTCTTAAATGTATGCCCTATCGCAAACCTGACTTAGTGCCCTATATCATAAAATTTGAGATTCCTGGATCTCCTGCCTTATCAACTATTGTTTGATTTCTGGTCTTATCGATAATGATAAAAAACTAGCTTCTTTTAGAAAGACTGAACATACCAAATGCAAGACTAAAGTGCAAAACCATGCCCAGTTTGAGATCAAAATGGCCAAATTGGATACTATATTTTTGACCTAAATGTCTCAAAAAAAAACAAAAAAACAAACCCTCTCAGGCTGGACATTTCTATACCCATATATGGGAGTACCCTTCTCTCCTTGGGCAGAGTCACAGGAAGGTATCACAAATAAATACATTTCGAAGTGCGGGAATGTGTAGAAAACTTGAATTAATTTATAGGCCTTTCTTTTTCTACCGTAGTGTCAGTACTATATCCCGCCTCGACGCAAAACCCCAAGCTCTGGCAACTAAGCGAATCACAAAGCAGCCCATTAGCACAAATCCCCCTCACCCCGGGACTTCACATACACAAGATATCAAAACACGATCCTCTCTGAGACTGGATATCTTTCCGGAAACGAAACACTATTTCTTTCTGAGAAATAGTTTCTTGTTGTGCCTAGTACACGTAGAGGCCTAGTGTTCATAGAGCTCAAAGCACCATGTTATCGTGTATACGTTTGTGTCCGTAACTCGGGTTTTTGTGCCTAGTGCTCGTAGAGCTCAAGGCACCATGTTATCGTGCACACGTGTGTGTCCGTAACTCGGGTTTTTCTCGTATTCTTTCGCCAACAACTCGAGAACACTGTCGAGCAATGTTCGTTTGATTTTCGTATCCCGAGAAGACATGATGTAGATGGCAACTTTTTGCTACGATCGCTCCATGTGCTCGCGTTGCGCGTTTGTTCAACGACGTTGGTAAGTTTCCTATGTTTATTAAGGTTTAACTCAACTGCAACGGGGCATTTTCGCGGGAAAAAGTTCCAACCACAGCGCTGGTCAAAAAACCTTTTTTTAACCACAAACTCATTTCGGCAAATATTTCAATTTATATTCGTTCGAAAGGTCGTTGAAATGACCTTTCGACTACAATAGTTTTTGCTTCTGAGTAAACAAAAATATCCGATTGCACCATCACACCAAACGCACGCTATGCAAAGAATGTATTCTGATACGCTGACTTCGCAGCGATATATAACTTCTCCGTTAATTAGCTCCAAACATCGGCAAAAGTAAAATCTATTTCTTTAATATTCCAGCTTCATCGTGTTAAAATTTCAGCGAAATCGAACAAAAACCAGCACTAATTAAAATTTTTGTTACCTATCTGTCAACACTTGCGAGCAACCGAAAAAACTTTGAATATAACCTGACGATTTGGTCAACAAAATCCAGAATTATCGTCTAGAAGCTGAAAGTTGAATGGGAACATCTTTTTCGAACTATTCTTAAGTGATTTAGACGAAAAAATGATCTCGGCGGGCTACGAAAGACTCAAAAATGAAAACAGAAACGAGCTGCTTATCTGATAAGCCGATAATTATTCAAAATTCCACCAAATAAACATTCCTCTACGATGAGAAAGACATGATTATAAATTGTTACAGTTGATACTTATTTTACAATAAAGCTTCTTGTTGTTGTTGTATCATGTAGTCATTGCAGATCATACTAGTTTTCATATCACTAGGCGCATGTAGTCAAAGACTGCCTATTTTTGTTGTTGTTGTTGTTGTTGTTTTTTTTTTAACCCCAAATTCCGAGAAAACAGACTGCGTGTATATCAGAACAGATTCGGTCAGATTACTAGGATAATGTGTCATCAGCTTAAATTATAAAAACAAATTATTTTAAAGAATGTTTCTTCTTGCATATGTCGCAAGCAAAAACAACACACGCGATCTTTCCATGAGGTACTTTGCTTTTGAATTTTTAATTAAAAACAAAAATTCAACTTACTAAATTTCCATTGCAGTTTCTGCGGGAAACTCTCAAAGCATTTGTCAATAAAACCCAAAGCACTTAGATTGGAACAGTTCCCAAACGTAGTTAAGCGATCTGTTGATCAACCAATCATAAACCTAGGGTGTTGAGTTTCGCAAACTTGAGATGAAGAGAAACCGAAACAACAGTAGGGGACTTCCCCTTCAAGATAAGCAGCAGATAATTTGGACAAAAGAAACCAAAGAATAAAATTCTTCTTTTAGTCGTGTCCCATCCTTTGGTGTCATGATTCAATAAGCAAATTAGTTCTTGGTAAACGTTTCTTCCAGCGAGAGTGTACTCGCGTGACGCACTGTTACAGCTCGTAGCCAAAATAACATCAGTCATGGGAACTATGCAACAAGACAAAAAAGTTCCCACAGAGCAAATTCTTTAACATGATCGGCTTACATTTAGAATTATAACCTCATATTTTTACCAAGAGGGTACCAAAAGTAAATTGAATTATTCACCGGCAGGATATGGGCTATCAATGACAAATACAAAAAGAATTGTGCAAAACATCCTTCTGATATGCGTTACATCCTTTGCTATCTTCACAGACGAGAAAGCGGTCCAATAGTTTTCAAAAAAATAGTTTGAGGTTCCTGTCATAGAAGGCTGACGTACCTCTAAACCTAGTATTTCTCGTTCTTTTGCAATTCTTCATTCCCAGTCTCAAGGACAACAAGTCAAAAGACAATAGTGAATTCCTTCTTCGGTCAGTCACAACACATGTAGTTTGAACGATTTGATCGACCTGTATTCTTCCTCGTTTCCAATTTAATAACAGACAGTGACATCACAGAACTGAAACAGCTTCGAGTTTGTGAATCAGTAATGCTTGGCTTTGAATATGTACGGCTTTATATAAACTTATCTTCGCTATGAACATTGCGGCTTTATGTTATTCTCAACACGTTAAGATAAAGACCACAAAGTACAACAAACTTTAGTTGCTGTTACCAAAGTGAAGTTTGCTGTGAAACAACGAAGCCCTTGGATATTTCCGAGAAATCAGATTGTCATATTACGAAGGGGTTTGGTGGTTAATGTGATGTTAAGAAAACAACGACTACTTAACTTACTTTTGCGCAGTAGCCTGTGTACAGCCGTCCGTTTTCCTCAAGAACAACTAGAAGAAGGGCGTTTTTGTATGTGTAACTTGCGATAATCGCGTTGCTAGCATAATTTTGAAAGTGAGTAAAGCCATTTACAGCATCTGGCGACACGAGCGGAAATAACAGGAAATTCCTGTGTCCACGTGATCTTTGCATGTCTTGAGCTACCGCAGTCTATGACCAGATGACCTTTCTCTGACAGATTAAAAAATCAACCATTTGCAGGAATGATTGTTCTTACATACTTTCGCAAATCTAGCTTTTAATATCTAAATTGGTTTCGATAGCCAGGTTTTGAGAAATTTGTTAGCTCGACCGAGATCCTAAGCTGTTAGTTTTAAACAGTTTCCAAACGTAACACTATAAGCTGTAAACTGTCTGGTCTGTTAATAAACCAGTCATGAACCGGCTTTGAGGTATTCAGTGTTAAAAATCTTCTTGGGCGTGTTACAGTTTTTGCTATCTTTATTCATACATCAACCGAGTTCCCAAGCTGTTGCTTTTCAACAGTTTAAAACTCTTACACAATTAAGCTATAAACTGTCTGTTGATCAACATAATCATCTTGAGATCGAGTAAATAAATTCAAACAACAGTGGCAGACAGACCTCCTCTGCAAGATAAGGAGCAGACAATCTGCACAAAGCAACCAAATGATAAAAATTCTTCTTAGGCGTGCTACGTCTTCTTACGGCAACTACTGGTCAAACAACAGTTGTGTAAATAATAATAGTAACAGCGAAGTAAAAGATATTCAACGAATTACTTTTCGAAAAACGTTACTTCCAGCGAGCGTGTATTCCGATAACGCACTGTCAGAACTCGCAACCAAGTTTACCTATATGCAAGTTTACTGCAGAGCAAATTCATTAACATCGACTTACTTTCGTAAAATTTTGCCGGGCTGTTTCTTTGCAGTGGAAACATAGAGCAACTATGAACAGTTTACGTCATGATTTCAGTTCACGATGAATAACAAAGCTAAAATATTGACTTATACTCACTGGTTTTGCTGAGTCACCACAATGAAAGAAAAACCAGTATGCGTCAATGACAGGACTTGTCCCTCTGGAGAATAAAAAAAAAAAAGTGGAGCGAATTATTACTGCACAAAACGGCGCTTCCAAGCAATTATCGCGCGACAATTTTCGCGCGACTCACTAATAGCTCTTACAATAGGAAGAAAGAGAGACAGACAGACAAACAGACAAGGGGAAAATCAGTCACGCGGTTTATGCAAACCTTTCCTTGTTTTTTACCTTTAAATTATTAAACATCGGCAATACTTGTTATTTGTACACCCAACGCTATCAGTAACAAACAGCTTACAGTTTATTAACTTCCCCTGTTCAGTTTCTCGATCTAATGAAGAAAAAGAAGCCAAAAGTGATAAAGGCCAAAAAAAATTTCACCACCTTGACATGAAAGTGAAACCAGAAGCGAAGAAACTGGAAAAACCACAAGGGAATTCCCCCGCAAGATAAGGCCAAAAATGACAAAAGCAAAAAGATTTAGCTTGGTTTACCTAGCGAGCGTGTAATCAAGTGACGCATTGTTAGAGATCCCAAACAAAATAATATTAGTCACGCGAGGTATGCAAATTTCATGCAAAGCAAAATTTTAACATCGACTTTCATTTAGAGCTAACCCGAAGACCCCATACTTTCAAGCGGAATGTAGCTCAATATAGACTTAGCGACTTTAACCTCTCCATCTTGTCATCAAAGTGAAACCAAAAGTGAGAAACTGAAATAACAATAAGGGAATTTTCCCCCATGATAAGGCCAAACTGTGTATAACATTCTTTCCTGTCTTTATCCTTTGCCGACAGACGACATAGACAGAGGACATAGCGGTCAAATATTTTTCACAATCATTTGTATTTTGTTGCTTACTTTTTGACTCGACTTTGAGCTTCTTATGAGGGTCCAACATAGGCTTTGTCCATCCCGCTTCCCACCACTTTTTTTTGCTTCATCCCGCCATCCCGCCCAACGAAACGTTTCCATCCCGATCCCGCCTGCTTGTACTTGTCAACATGCAATTGATGTAAACGTTACTGGCAGACTAGTATTAATTAATATGGATCGAAAACACTTTGTACTGCTTTCGAACAAAATGAAATATACCGGAAATAATGACTTGCGGAGGGTCAAAATAGAATGACAACTTGAAAAACGTCGGCCCGAGGGTTTTCTAGTTTAGGCCTTTTTTTGTGCAGCAAGTGGTGCATAATGCTTAGAAATCATCTATGTTCTTTATGTTATTGAAACTATATCTTTTACATAATTTGTAATTTTACAAATTTTACTTTAGAATTCGTAAAATTGTTTTTATTTTAACCCCAAATTCCTTGAAAACAGACTGCGTGTATCAGATTAGATTAGATCAGATTACTATGATGATGTGCCATCAGCTTAACTTAACAAAAAATTTTTTAAAGACGACAATGTCGCAAGCAGAAACAACACACGCGATCTTTCCATGAGCTGCTTTGCTTTTGAATTTTTAATTGAAAACAAAAATTGAACTTACTAAGTTTCCATTGTGGTTTCTGCAGGGAACTCTCAAAGCATTTGTCAACGCAAGCGATTAAACCCAAAACTCTCAAATTGGAACAGTTCCCAATCGTAATTAAGCCTCAATTTAATGAACCGTTGATCAACCCAGTGTTCAGTTTCGCAAACTTGAAATGAAGAGAAACTGAAACAACAGTGAGGGACTTCCCCTGCAAGATAAGGAGCAGATAGTTTGCACAAAAGAAACCAAGAAATAAAATTCTTCTTTGGCGTGTCACATCCTTTGGTGTCGTGATTCAATAAGCAAATTAGTTCTTGGTAAACGTTTCTTCCAGCGCGCGAGAGTGTATTCGCATGATGCACTGTTACAGCTGCAACCAAAATAACAACAGTCACGGGAGATATGCAGAGTTCCCACAGAGAAGATTCTTTAACATGATCGGCTTACATTTAGAATTATATCCTCATATTTTTATCAAGAAGATACCAAAAGTAAATTGAACTATTTACCTGCAGGATATGGGCAATCGATGACAAATACAAAACGAATTGCGCAAAACATTCTTCTAATATGTGTTACATCCTTTGCTACCTTCACAGACGGGAAAGAGGTCCAATAGTTTTCCAAAAAATACTTTGCGGTTCCTGTCATAGAAGGCTGACATACTTCTAAACCTACAATCTTGGACAAAATAAATGAGAAATTAAGATCACCCCTCCCCCCATTTCAATGATGGAAAAAATGGCGCGCTTTGGTTAGACCGCGAGTTCATCATTGATTCGGGGGGAGGGGTGGTTTTATTTCTCATTTTATTCTGTCCAAGATTGTAGTATTTCTCATTCTTTTGTAATTCTTCATTCTCAGTCTCAAGGACCACAACTCAAGAGTCAGCAGTGAATTCCTCCTTTGGTCAGTCACAACAAATGTAGTTTGAACGATCTGATCGACGTGTATTCTTCCTCGTTTCCAATTTAATAACAGACACTGACATCAGAGAACTGAAACAGCTTCGAGTTTGTGAACCAGTAATAATTGGCTTTGAATATGTCGGCTTTACATAAACTTATCTTCGCTATGAACATTGCGGCTTTATATTATTCTTAACAAGTTAAGATAAAGACCACAAAGTACAACGAACTTTAGTTGTTGTTACCAAAGTGACTGAGTTTGGCTGTGAAACAACGAAGCCCTTGTATATATTTCCGAGTAATCAGATTATCATATTACGTAGGAGTTTGGTGGTTAATGTGTTGTAAAGAAAAGAACGACTATTAAACTTACTGTTCGCAGTAACCTGTGTACAGCCGTCCGTTTCCTCAAGAACAACTGGAAGAAGGGTGTTTTTGTGCAACTTGCGATAATCGTGTTGCTGGCATAAAGTGAATTTACAGCATCTGGCGACACGAGCGTAAATAACAGGAAATTCCTGTGTCCACTTGATCTTTGCATGTCTTGAGCTACATTAGCAGATTAGTCTATGACCTTTGCTGTCTGACAGATTGAAAAATGAACCATTTGCAAGAAAACTTTCCCGAATCTAGGTTTTGAATATCAAAGTATCAAACTAATAAAATTCTAAATTAAAAATTGCAACTAATTGGTTTCTGCAGACAGGTTTTGAGAAATGTGATAGTTCGACCGAGATTTCAAGCTGTTAGTTTTGAACAGTTTCCAAACGTAACACTATTAAGCTGTAAACTGTCTGGTCTGTTAATCAACCACTCATGGACTTTGAGGTATTCAGTGTTCATCTTGAGTTCAAGTAAACGAACTTAAACAACAATCACGGACTTCCCTGCAAGATATGGAAATCGTCTTCGGCGTGTTACATTTTTGATTTTTGCGAACTTTATTTATACATCAACTGAGATCTCAAGCTCTTGCTTTTCAACAGTTTAAAACCGTAACACTATTACGCTGTAAATTGTGTGTTGATCAACATAATCATGATCATCTTGGAGTCAAGTAGATAAATTCAAACAACAGTGGCAGACAGACCTCCTCTGCAAGATAAGGAGCAGACAATCTGCTCAAAGCAAGTACAAAGAATAAAAATTCTTCTTAGGCGTGCTACGTCCTTTGCTATCTTGATTCTTAAAGCAACTGCTGGTCAAACAGCAGTTGTGTCAATAATAATAACAGCGAAGTGAACGAAGTTGCAAAAACCGCTTGTCGAAAAACATTACTTCCAGCGAGCGTGTATTCGCGTGACGCATTGTTAGGAATCGCAGCCAATTAAACATTACTCACGCGAGCTATGCAAGTTTACCGCAGAGCAAATTGTTTAACATTGACTTAGGGCCTGTTCACATGGAGGTGGGGGACCCCAGGTAGGTGAGGTCCCCCGCCTTGGTGGAGTTACCAATCTCTCCATACAATCTCTCTTTTTTTCTTGACTGCTTTCACATGAGAGGTGGGGTACCTCACCTAGGCGGGTTGCCCGGTCAGCCGTGCCGGGTAACCCGCTTAGGTGGGGTAAGTTTTCTCCATGTGAATGCTGAAGGTGGGGTGGGGTGATGTTTAGCTGGGCATTTATCCATTATAAAACCAATTGAAAGGCTGACCGGACGGCTAAAAACTGTTAAATTCAATGCCCAATATTTCGGTTAGACAGGACTAACCTTCCTCAGGGGCTACACTAAATGGAAAGGATTTTGAGCAGGGCCTGTCGGCGATGTACACAAAGATACGCCGATGTTTAGTTTAGCGATTGATTTCTTCGATGAATTTGGCCTTGAAAGGCTCACTGAGCCCGAAAAGCCCTTGAATGAAATGAGCAGTGACTGTAAATAACAGCTTGACAAAGAACGAGCTCTTAAAGAAAGGTTATCACCGAGTAAAAGAAACAATCTGGAAGCATTTGGAAACCTCACCCCAGCGCCCCGGGGTTATAAATATTGCATGTGAAGGCTAGCTTTCTTTTACCACAGGTAGGTGGGGTACCTCACCTACCTGGGGTCCCCCACCTCCATGTGAACAGGCCCTTACTTTCGTAAAACTTTGCCGGGCTGTTTCTTTGCGGTGGAAACATAGAGCGACTGTAAACAGTTTACCTCATGATTTCAGTCCACTATGAAAAACAAAGCTAAAATATTGACTTTTATTTGACGTTTCTTTGAGTCAATGAAACAAAAACCAATACGCGTCAATAACAGGACTTGTCCCTCTGGAGAATAAGGGAAAAAAGGTGACGAGAATTATTACTGCACATAACGGCGCTTGCAAGCAATTATCGACGCGACTTAATTTTTCGCGTGATTCACTAATAGCTGCAGCTGTTACTATGAGGGGAAAATAAGTCACGCGATTTATGCAATTATGCAAACCTTTCCTTTAAAGTATTAAACATCGGTAATCCTTGTTATTTGTACAGCTTATGCTATCAGTCACAAACAGCTTATAGTTTATAAAATTCCCTATTTCGTTTCTTGATCTTTCTTGATCTAATCAAGAAAGTGAAACTAAAAGTGATAAACTGGGCCAAAAAAGTTTTGACACCATCTTGACATCAAAGTGAAACCAAAAGCGACGAAACTGAAAAAAAAAAAAAAAATAGAAAAACAGGGATATTTCCCTGCAATTTAATTACAGAAAATCACAAATATAAAGAGATTTAGATTTAGCTCATGAGTTATTATGTTTTACCCAACGAGCGTGTATTCGCGTGACGCATTTCCCAACCAAAAAAGCATTAGTCACGCGAGCTGTTCAAATTTCACGCAAAGCAAAATCTTTATCATCGACTTTCATTTTGAGCTAAAAACTCATACTTTAAAGCGGAATGTAGCTCAGTATAGACTTATATAGAGTTTAACTTCTCCATCTTGTCTCAAAGTAAGACCAAACGTGAGAAATTAAAATAACAGCAAGGGGTTCCCCTTCAAGATAAGGCCAACCGTGCAAAACATTTTTCGCATGTGAAACATTCTTTCCTGTGTTAATCCTTTGCTAAATACAGACCGCATAGCGTTCAAATATTTTTCACAATCATTTGTATTTTGTTGCTGTCTTCTTGACTCGACTTTGAGCTTCCTGTCAACTAAGAGTGACGTGCTGCTAAAAATAATATTACTAGTAGTTCTTTGTTTACGGTAATTTAACATTGGAACTAATTATAACGCAGGTGTCAACCAGGATTTTGATATAAGGTTCGAGTCATAAATAGGGTTTCTAATTTTTGGTCAGGTCATAAATAGGGTAGGGAATATCGCAAATCTTGGTCATAAATAGGGTAAGGGTTTTGGGAAGCGGGTCGTACACCCCCACCCAATATTTCCCTCCCCCCTCCCCCCGCACCCCGGTTCTTTGAACTTCTTCATTTCCGTTTCAAGAAAAGAAAAAATTGATTCTTTACACGATTTGATCGATGAAATTCTTCCTCTCAAGCCCATTCCATTGTTTAACAGACCGTATCATAGAAAATCACAACATCACAGAACCGTACAGCTTCCAGTTCACAACAGATTTCTCGTCTGTCTACTTATCCTCGCTATGAATATCGTGGATTTATATTATTCTAAAAAGGTTAATATCAAGACCACACAAAAAAGAACACTTCTAATTACCACAGTGAAGTTAGCTTTAAAAAATAAAACTACGAAATAGTTGTTTTTTTCCCCAATTCCAAGAAAACAGACTGGGTCTATCAGATTAGATCATATTACTCGGATGATATGAGACAACAATGTCGCAAGCAGAAAAACAACACACGCGATCTTTCCATGAGCTGCTTCACAGGTTGCCCAAGCTCACTATTTGAGCATATATTACTGTATCGAAGAGTGCGGCTTAGAAAAGCAATGTTCGACAACTGATATGATTATGTAAGAGATCGACCATCAGGCCTTAGTTCGGTTGTAAAGTTAATAATTAATCGTTCTTCGTTATAAGAGTTTGTATGGAGAATATTCCTGTTGCTTATAAATGTATGAAATTCGCAATAAAGTTTTCCTTTTAACTCACCGATGTTGTCTCCTTGTCATTTCTTGTGATTTTGTAGCGTTTTAGGCCTCCTAGATGCAGTCCAAGGCTTTTCTTGAGCAGCCCCTTTTTCCACCCCTAAAAGCGCTTGGGCTACCTGTGGCTGCTTTGCTTTTGAATTTTTAATTGAAAACAAAATTTCAACTTATTAAATTTTCATTGTGGTTTCTGCAGGGAACACTCAAAGCATTTGTCAACGCAAGCGATAAAACGTTGGAACAGTTCCCAAACGTAGTTAGCTTCAAATGATCTGTTGATCAAGCAATCATAAACCTAAGGTGTTGAGTTTCGCAAACTTGAGATGAAGAGAAACTGAAACAACAGTAGGGGACTTCCCCTGCAAGATATTAAAGGAGCAGAAAATTTGCACAAAAGAAACCAAAAAATAAATTTCTTCTTAGTCGTGTCACATCTTGGTGTCGTGATTCAATAAGCAAACGATTTCTTGGTAAAAGTTTATTCCAGTGAGCGTGTATTCGCGTGATGCACTTTTTACAGTTCCCAACCAAAATAACATCAGTCACGCGAGCTATCATAAAGTTCCCACAGAGCAGATTCTTTTCATGATCGGCTTACATTTAGAATTAGAACCTCATATTTTCATCAAGAAGATACCAAAAGTGAGAAATTGAAATATTCAACTGCAGGATATGGGCAATCGATGGCAAATACAAAAAGAATTGAGCAAAACAATCTTCTGTTATATGATTGTGTATTACGTCCTTTGCAATCTTCACAGACGAGAAAGCGGTCCAACAGCTTTCAAAATAATTTGTATTTTGTTGCTGACATCTTGATTCAACTTAAAGCTTCCTGTCATAGAAGGCTGACGTACTGCTAAAAGTAGTATTACTCGTTCTTTTTAACTCATTAATCCCATACTCAAGTCACGAAACAAGAGTAAATTCTTTCTTCGATCAGTCACAACAAAATGTATGTTGGATGATTTGATCGACATGTTCTTCTTCCTTGTTTCCAGTTTAACAGAGAGTGACATTTATATTATCTTAACAAGTTAAGATACAGGTTGTTGTTACCACAGTGAAGTTCGGATTTAACTGTAAAACAACGAAGCCCTTGGATATTTCCGAGAAATCAGGTTGTCATATTACGAAGGGGTTTGGCGGTTAATGTGTTGTAAAGAGAAGAACGACTATCATGAATTAAACTTACTGTTGCGCAGTAGCCTGTGTACAGCCGTCCGTTTCCTCAGGAACGACTGGAAGAAGGGCGTTTCTGTGCAGCTTTATTTACAGTCGTGCTGCTAGCAAGTAAAACCATTTACAGCATCTGACGACACGAGTAGAAATAACAGGACATTGTTGTGTCCACGTGATCTTTGCATGCCTCAAGACTACTGTCTTTGACCTTTGCTGTCATGTCTTAAAGGTAGAAAAATGAACCGTTTGCTAGAATGATTGTTCTTACATACTTTCGCGAATCTAGCTTTTGAATATCAAAGTATTAAATTAATAAAATTCTTACTTTAAAAAATGCAACAAATTGGCTTCTGTAGCCAAGTGTTGGGAAATGTGTTAGCTCGACCGAGATCCCAAGCTGTTAGTTTTGAACAGTTTCCAAACCGTAACGTAACATTAAGCTGTAAACTGTCTGATCTGTTAATCAACCAGTCATGAACTTTGATCGATGAGGTATTCAATGAACTAGTTAAACAAGTAACATCGTTTAATATTTTGAGTCATAACCTAATACGGAGCACAATATAGACAATAACAGTTAGGGAATTCCCTTGCAAGAATCTGCAAGGGAAGGGGCAAAAATGGAGCATGTAAATAGATCATTAGAGAGGTTATCAATGGGTTTGACCGTCAGCTGTCAACAGCAAGAAATATAACGATGGACCATTAATTAACCGATTTCTGTTAACTGTAAGGAAAATAAATGAACTGTCACCCCGCGTAGAATTAGCCATAAACACATTGAAATCCCCTCGTCGCTAATTAACATAGTAACTACATAAAGAAAGAAAGAAAGAAAGAAATAAATAAATAAATAAATGAATAATAAATAAACAAACAAACAAATAAATAAATAAATAAACAAACAAATCAATCAATAAATAAATAAATAAGAAGTACTATAAACTAAATAAATAAGAAGTACAAAAACTAGATACTTCAGTCGTAAAAATAGTCTGCATAAGCCAGATTGAATCATGAATGGAAGGTAAGGACTTTCTTTCTTTTTGCCTTCGACATCGCCCTAGGCTTAAACAGCTTTTAGACATGATTTTCGTTGTTTTTTTTTTTTGAGAAAACAACTGTGCTTCATTTGCACACCGACACGAGTAATCTATACTAGTAATAGCTCACACTAAATCTGCCTCCGCTTCTATTTTATACGTCAAGAGTATAAAATTCTTAGAAAAAGTCCACTTCGTTGAAGGAAACTATTATTTAACGTGAGAACTGAAAATTTACATTTTTTTGTAAACTACATCACGCTGTTCAAGTAACTAGTAACTTAGGCATCTTATCATAAATATGATCCAAAGAATCAACTTAACTAAACCGACACATTCTGTGTGATCTCAGTAAGTCATTCTATCACATCACTGATACTCTTTCCATAATACTCTCACGAAGTCGATTCTGAAAAAAAAAATGTCAAACCACTCTGTTGTTCTAGTTTGATACTGAAACAAATCATTTGCGGTCTTGATATACGAGGACTCTACGAGCAAACATATCTCGAAAGCAGAACAGAAGTCGAGATTTATTTTCCGAGATGTAAACAGAAGTATCGCAAATATACAACTTTTGGATGCAGGGGACCACGCAACAAATAATTAAACTGCTTGGCTTCTTACTGCCGGATCTCTTGATCAAGAAATGCTCGTACCAGACGTCACTCCAAGTGTTCTAAAACCAAGTACAGTATCGCGTTACAGTCGCTATATATGCAAATTAGAGTCAAGCTTTTTGTCCTCAATGAAAACGCCGCAAAACATTTACTTTTACATTTGGATCCCTGCCAGTCAACCCAGCCGTCACATGGGCTCTACGCCACGTGAGATTACTCAGTAAAAATAAGCGATCCAAATAAACGTGATCTTTATACGTGTGGTGTTTGGGTCGAGTCAGTCGACCCCGTTGCTGATTCATCACAGGTAGCCCAAGCTCTCTGGTTACCGTCAACATGACATGGCGTAATGGCGTTGTTATAAGAGTTTGTATGGGAAATACATCGATCCTACGGAATAGTTCAAAATAAGGGGGAAAATTATAAAATCGACTTACTTCTTCTTGTTGTGTGTATAACTTCTGTTTCCATGGCGTTTGGAGGCGTTTTAGAGCGATTCTAGCGAGATTTAGCTTCTCTGTATTCCTCTCTATATATGATTCCTGGAATTATATATAGAGAGGAATACAGAGAAGCTAAATCTCGCTAGAATCGCTCTAAAACGCCTCCAAACGCCATGGAAACAGAAGTTATAAACACAACAAGAAAAGGTATGCCGATTTTATTATTTTTCCCCTTATTTTGAACTATTCCGTACTATCGATGTATTTCCCATACAAACTCTTATAATAACGCCACTACGCAATGTCATGTTGACGGTAACCAGATAGCTTGGGCTACCTGTGGATTCATGTCCGGCAAATCAACTTGTGTACCAAACAGTTCAATCTGGTACTGCTGAATAACCTTTGAAATCAAGATATAAAGAAATCACTGTGATGACAGATACCAGCCCTAAAATATATTTTGGCAAGATCCTCTCCTCCTCTTGCAGCAAATAATATCTTCCTCGATCTCCTCCTCGTGTTCGTGGTTGCAAGAATTACCCATGTGGCATCACAGGACGCCCATACAAGAAGTGTGTCTGTTTATGTTCGAAATAAAAAGAAATGTATGGGAGAATATTGAAGAGTCTTAATATCGTAAACTTATATCGAGGAATGTCTAAGTTAAAGCTCAAAATAAATGTAAACGTACCTCAGTTGCTTTGGATTGTCGTTTCTGTGGCGCTAAACGGCGAATTTGAGCGATTTGGTGGGTTTTGTGTTACTGTTACTAACGTAGAGTAACAGTAACGCAAAACCCACCAAATCGCTCAAATTCGCCATTCAGCGCCACAGAAACGACAATCCAAAGCAACTGAGGTACGTTTACATTTATTTTGAGCTTTAACTTAGACATTCCTCGATATAAGTTTACGATATTAAGACTCTTCAATATTCTCCCATACATTTCTTTTTATTTCGAACATAAACAGACACACTGCTTGTATGGGCCCCCTGTGGTGGCATTACCTTGCGAACTGACTGAAAAATTAACCGGGACCACCGTGCGCGCCTAGTTTCATCAAATCGGGATTGAATCGCATACTACACCAGTATTTCACACATCCTTTATACGTATACGCGGGGGAGACTATAATGCCTCCTCGGGTTTTGGCCTCTGGGCCAAAACCCTGAGGGGGCAATTAATCTATTAGTTCACCCATCAAAGAAATCATTATTTATTTTGGGGGTGGTCCGTAGAAGGGTGACTAAATTAAACTGCACAGGACCGCATACGATAAGCGCTGCCAACGTAGGACCTACAACGTGCACCAGTTTTTCTTTCAAATCAGTGTAGTTTTCCAGAAGCTTTATCTCTGAACAGGAGCCATAATCAACGCGAGGGAAGCTTTACAGGGATATCGATACAGTCTAGTAAGTTTTCAGTTTAAGCATAAAGCAACATAAGACTGAAAGCTCGCTTCAGACAAACGGTTTGATTCAAGCACTGCTGGGCTCTGTGGTTCTCACCATTTAGGGCATATCGGAACTGTAGACGACTGATCTTTAGTGGGAACCGACAAACATGATAACCGGGGATAACGCGGACATGATAAACGGTGCTGAACGATGCCACCCACCTTAATCCACCTCGTGACCGGTGAGACATTTAGATACAATATATTAAGCGTTTGGGTTAGAAATCGAGTGTATGGAAAGCAGTTACTTTATTCGATTAAATGACTAGCTCTAGCACATTTACCCTTACACTCTTCGTAAATAAGTTTTATTTTTCATCAAAACTCTCAGGTGAGAAGACACAAAGAGACTGAAAGGAACATGCAATTATAAAGCGTTTAAACTTAGCCTTCCTTTGTATTACTGTGCAGTACGTACATTACATCCATGGAAAATATGAAGTGATTCCTGGCAGGAGAAATGTCACGAAGAGTTTAGAGCAAGGAAACAGGAAATTTGAGAAAACCTTTAAGTGAGATGGTAAGCGGAAAAGTTTCAATTCCTGAGAACAACTCGGCTGTGAACAATTCTGGTAACGATAAGATAAGTAAATAAGGACATAGGCATCGAATTGTTTCTTAAAGAAATCCGAGATCAGTGCTAAAACGAGCTAATAAAACGCCCATTTTCAAATCGGAATGATCGCAAACGGCAATCACGCATTCCTAAGCTGGGTGGAGAGTTTCGCGCGCTCCTCTTAGTGCTTGTTTTACTTTCACGTCCAGACCGGGTGTGGTTGCAGTCGAGAAGTCGACTAGGTCTTCCATGCCGTGTAATTTGGAACCTATACTATATATTGGACACAGCACGCAAGTATCATGGTCTGGATGGAGTGTCCGAATAAGGTGGTTGATATCCAATCGGGCCTGTAACTCACCTCAGCGCTTCTGGCTCATATGGATCCCCCGAGGGCTGTGTCTGTATTCAAGCTGGGGTTGCAGGTTGTCTATTCTGTTTTTTATTATTATTATTTTTTTTTGCACAGTCAAAATTTCAAAAGAATGAATAAACACTTGATCTGGGTTTTTCGAGAGCTAGTCATTTAGTACTCCTCAATAACTTAAAGAAAGGAAGAGATGTCGACAAAATATCTGATTGTGTGATCAAACATGAATTGCATCCGATGAACCTTTATTTCCTGTTTGGCTATTTGCGCTTTAAGCAATTCATGAGTTCATGGCCAGAAATCGCGGACATCGCAACGGCGCACGCGCGGGGTTTCTTAGAAATATGGCCGCCAAACGCTCAAAGGAAATGTATGGCAGAAATAAAACAAAATAAAATAGAGCAAGTTCTGGCTTACCGGGAACTAGTGCCGCGATCGGGCTGAGTTCTTGAAAGTTTCCTCTGCTATTCTGATTAGTTGCTTTTCATCAAAAAATGTTACTGGCCCTGCTTTTCATCGATGTTTGTTTTCGAAGATTGGCTCATACAATGCTCTATATTACGGAGGCTTGAATGCATCCCAAACAGATTTTGATCCGCCACAGCAGATTACATAAGTGGGATATCCCAAGTGCCGCGATCGCTTGAGGAAAAGCACCGTATGGTGTACTATTTGACCAATTTTCACCTGCGCTGCTGATTTCTTCGCCCTGCTAATTGCCTTCAAAAACAGTTCAGAGAAGCGCAAACCAGGTCTACCGAAAGCAAAGATATCAAATGTCACGCGAGCGTCTCATCTGTGTTGATCCGAGAACTACACGTCGTATTCTTGGGCAAAAACTGGCATTTTTACTCGGGCTTTCCAAAGGAAACGCCCGAGTTGAAATTTCGGCTTCGTTTTTAGTGCAGAGTGCACTATTGGGATGGTTTGGGGGTTGACGCCGCTAACGCACTATGGAAATAAGGTACTAAGGCAATAAGGTGTAAACTTTAATGTTTGTTTAATTAATTAATTTCAATTAATTAATTAGCCTTGTTTTGAGCGGGTGGGGTAGGTACCTTTGATTGCTACGTAAAACGTACCATACTTACATAAGTTCATTCGTAACATCAGAAAACTATATATGGTTCCAATATTCTCTTGTTATCCTTGTGGTACTATTCTCTTAAGAACAAAAGCGATTTACACGAAGCGCATGCGCAGATGCGCAGATTGATTAGCGTTAGTGTTAACTATATGTTGGGTCGATGCATTTCATACACAATTATACACAAACGTTTAGTGCTTTTCCTTGCGGTTGAACACAGTATGTAAGACGCATGCGCTCTAGCATTGTCAGCATGATACACTCCGTTTTCGAGTTCAGATTCACACGTGCGATACCACACTCTCGTCTTAACGGCCAATAGCAGTCATATTTCGGGTAATATCAGTTCCCCCTTTTAGTGCAAAGAACGCTTTTGTGACAACACTTCCGAGTTAACGGCATCAAATATTACTGTAGACACTGTGGCACTCATGCACGGAAACCGCAAATAAATTGAACTGGTTTACTGTTAACACCATCGGTGGCAACCTAATAAGATCGTGCTATTCCGAGACACGACGTGACTATTTGATAATTAAATTAGTAATTGTTTATCGTATATTAAAGACTTATGCGCTCGTGGGTTCAAATCCCATCTGGGACTCGGATTTTTTCCGAGCTCTCCATAAATTCAATAATTGTTCATCAATGATATGAAAATTTGCCTCTTGATTGAAACAAAATCATTCCTCTTCCAATTTTTTCATAAGTAAATAACATTATTTCATTTTTCTCAGGAAAAAAGCGAGCATATCTTCTTTGTATGTTTTCGAGAAAACAAGGGTATCATGTTACAAACTTTGCGAGAAAAACAAAAGTATCAAGTTACAAACGTTGGCGTTGAAAAACTAAAAGTATCACGTTTGCTAGTTCAACGTATTAATGAATTTAGAATGAACGAAATTCCACGTAAAACACCACAGTAAAATTTAAAACCGTCTTGACAAACAGTAATTGTAAGTTATTTTTGGGCCTTAAACTAACAAGTTACATACAGGCAGCTGATGACTCAAAACGTACTGACAGTCCTACACTCTGCACTATCTGAGATTGTCTCACTAGTTTTTTTCGTTCAGCCACAGTTTGCAATTCTTTAATTAATACGCATGCGCGAAGATTTTACTGATGAGCACATGGCATGGTGTAATGGCGGACGGCAAAGAGTACGGATACAAAACGGATACAAAATGTGCACACAGCGTTCGCCGTAGACCGACACTAAAAGATGAGGAGCGCTTTCGGAACGGGTTGGTCCGCAAACGTTACGAGAGATCTCTTCATGAGCGAACATTTATGAGTGAACCTTTCATTGAGGAACATGCTATATCAACTGAGCAAAATTATCTTATGTTAATCGAGAGAAGCATAAACTAAAATCGTGTCTGTAGACGCGATCGTGAACCAAGCAGAATACCAATACGATGTTTGAAAAGTCTAAGGAACAAAAGCAGAAAGGTCAG
Source organism: Platygyra sinensis (assembly GCA_019787425.1). Classification (NCBI taxonomy): domain Eukaryota; kingdom Metazoa; phylum Cnidaria; class Anthozoa; order Scleractinia; family Merulinidae; genus Platygyra; species Platygyra sinensis. The sequence continues at coordinate 68,724 of JAHPZR010055664.1, read as the reverse complement.
AGAATTTGTCTATTTCGCGTATTCTTTCGTGTATACCCATGTCATCTACATTGTACTGTTATGTAAATGCTTAAAATATATTTAGGAAAACGAAGTGTAACCTCGGCTATTGATCAAATATTGTTCGTTTGAATTCTTTTTGAAAGCGTTGGGCTCTCTCGTTTTGCCGATGTTTCTTCCGAAATGAATATTTAATCAGTGGCGTGTAACTTAACACTCCGGAAAGGACTTCCCAAGTAGACTCTCTGACCCCCTTTTCGGTCACCCCGCGCTTAGGTTTGCTTCTGATAAACACTCCATTTTGCTTGCAATTAACCCAACCCGGAAAAAAAAACGTCTTCACACTACATAACAAATATGTTTTCCGCTTACTATATACGTAAGTAGTAACCCTGCATCTCCAGCATACCGAGACAAAAACAGTTACAATATAAACCCATAATTACACTGAAAAAAGCCTTACCGAAGTACGTCCAACAAAAACAATGTGTATCTCCAACTCAAAGCCCGAGTGAACGCAAAATATGCGTCTAGTTTCAGAAAATTCCGGCATGTTTGGTATCAAAAGAAACCTAAGAAACCAAGCCTTCTATCTCTGTTGAAGGCTGGGGAGACAGATGACCACTGTCCTTTCAGTCAGCGCTAAAGTTACAAGTTCATGTATGACCACATGGCGTGACAAACGTGACATTCGTTTTCGTTTGTCGTTTTGTACGACACTGTCATCCGCTCAAGAAATATGGAAGATTTTGTGATGTGGAGAAAATTATTACCTAGTGAAAATGTGGCTCGGTAAGTCTTCTGAGTATTCTTTAATTCCCTAAGACAACAAGTAGTTACTGAATTGAAGTATTCTGTATGTTTCGAATTCCTCTCCTTCTCAACTGAAGTAATCATAGCCCTTCAGTCCACATTTTCGCCTGGTAATAATCCTCTCCACATCAACAAATCTTTCCCTATTTCTTTAGCGGATGGGAGTGACGTATAAAACGACAGGGGAAAACGAATTAAGTTGTTTTTAGTGAACCACGGGGGATTTTCTCGAAGACGCCATGTTCCCTTAGCATAAGGTAATTAATTGGCCGCTGCTTTTGCGAGGGCTCAAATGTCCGCAATTTCTGGCAATGCCTATAAAACAATAATCAGTGCTATTGGCTATTGAATTGATAGTATATTTTTTCCTCTAGAAGCAGTTACAAGGTCAGGAGTACTTTGTATATGGAT